>CM026399.1:71826890-71888242 GCA_014843695.1 Archivesica marissinica
CTGGAACTAGCAGTCATCCATTCAGCCGGCTGGAACTAGCAGTCATCCATTCACCCGGCTGGAACTAGCAGTCATCCATTCACCCGGCTGGAACAAGCAGTCATCCATTCACCCGGCTGGAACAAGCAGTCATCCATTCACCCAGCTGGAACTAGCAGTCATCCATTCACCCGGCTGGAACTAGCAGTCATCCATTCACCCGGCTGGAACAAGCAGTCATCCATTCACCCGGCTGGAACTAGCAGCATGTATTGAGACTCCTGCACTCCTGATGAGAATTCGATACACAAAGGTTGTTGTTTGTTATGAAACCTTGAAATACTCCATTGCTGCGGTCCATTGTTCATCCGGGAATCTGTATGCAAGAGTCGTTCTAAGATCAGCTTCCTTAGACTCACGTTTTTCCTTATCTGCAGTGAAAATGAAGAAATGTATTAAGTAACCACGTGTATTAAGTGACCACGTGTATTAAGTGACCTCGTGTATTAAGCGACCTCGTGTATTAAGCGACCTCGTGTATTAAGCGACCTCGTGTATTAAGTGACGTGTATTAAGTGACCACGTGTATTAAGCGACCTCGTGTATTTTTTCTATTTTATTTGGTTTAACGGCGCATCAGCACAGTTCAGGCTATATCGCGCCGGGTTAAGTACATTGTATACAAGACCTCGTGTATTAAGCGACCTCGTGTATTAAGCGACCTCGTGTATTAAGCGACCTCGTGTATTAAGCGACCTCGTGTATTAAGTGACGTGTATTAAGTGACCACGTGTATTAAGTGACCTCGTGTATTAAGTGACCTCATGTATTAAGTGACCACGTGTATTAAGTGACCACGTGTATTAAATGACCACGTGTATTAAGTGACCATGTGTATTAAGTGACCACGTGTATTAAGTGACCACGTGTATTAAGTGACCACGTGTATTAAATGACCTCGTGTACATGGACTGTTTCATAGACAACATGAACATACAAGGACTGTTTCATAGACAACATCAACATACAATGACTGTTTCATAGACAACATCAACATACAAGGACTGTTTCATAGACAACATGAACATACAAGGCCTGTTTCATAGACAACATACAAGGCCTGTTTCACAGACAACATGAACATACAAGGACTGTTTCATAGACAACATGAACATACAAGGACTGTTTCATAGACAACATGAACATACAAGGACTGTTTCATAGACAACATGAACATACAAGGACTGTTTCACAGACAACATGAACATACAAGGACTGTTTCATAGACAACATGAACATACAAGGCCTGTTTCATAGACAACATGAACATACAAGGACTGTTTCATAGACAACATGAACATACAAGGACTGTTTCATAGACAACATGAACATACAAGGCCTGTTTCACAGACAACATGAACATACAAGGACTGTTTCATAGACAACATGAACATACAAGGCCTGTTTCATAGACAACATACAAGGCCTGTTTCACAGACAACATGAACATACAAGGACTGTTTCATAGACAACATGAACATACAAGGACTGTTTCATAGACAACATGAACATACAAGGACTGTTTCATAGACAACATGAACATACAAGGCCTGTTTCACAGACAACATGAACATACAAGGACTGTTTCATAGACAACATGAACATACAAGGCCTGTTTCATAGACAACATACAAGGCCTGTTTCACAGACAACATGAACATACAAGGACTGTTTCATAGACAACATGAACATACAAGGACTGTTTCATAGACAACATGAACATACAAGGACTGTTTCATAGACAACATGAACATACAAGGCCTGTTTCACAGACAACATGAACATACAAGGACTGTTTCATAGACAACATGAACATACAAGGCCTGTTTCATAGACAACATGAACATACAAGGACTGTTTGTCATCACAGACAACATGAACATACAAGGCCTGTTTGTCATCACAGACAACATGAACATACAAGGACTGTTTCATAGACAACATGAACATACAAGGACTGTTTGTCATCACAGACAACATGAACATAAAAGGCCTGTTTCATAGACAACATGAACATACAAGGACTGTTTCATAGACAACATGAACATACAAGGCCTGTTTCATAGACAACATGAACATACAAGGACTGTTTGTCATCACAGACAACATGAACATACAAGGCCTGTTTGTCATCACAGACAACATGAACATACAAGGACTGTTTCATAGACAACATGAACATACAAGGACTGTTTGTCATCACAGACAACATGAACATAAAAGGCCTGTTTCATAGACAACATGAACATACAAGGACTGTTTCATAGACAACATGAACATACAAGGCCTGTTTCATAGACAACATGAACATACAAGGACTGTTTCATAGACAACATGAACATACAAGGCCTGTTTCATAGACAACATGAACATACAAGGACTGTTTGTCATCACAGACAACATGAACATACAAGGCCTGTTTGTCATCACAGACAACATGAACATACAAGGACTGTTTCATAGACAACATGAACATACAAGGACTGTTTGTCATCACAGACAACATGAACATAAAAGGCCTGTTTCATAGACAACATGAACATACAAGGACTGTTTCATAGACAACATGAACATACAAGGCCTGTTTCATAGACAACATGAACATACAAGGACTGTTTGTCATCACAGACAACATGAACATACAAGGCCTGTTTGTCATCACAGACAACATGAACATACAAGGACTGTTTCATAGACAACATGAACATACAAGGCCTGTTTCATAGACTAAGTCATGTCGAATTGAGGGTCGTGAGTCATGTTTAATTGTGAATCATGTTGAATCATGTTGAATCATGTTGAATCACGAGTCATGTTGAATCATGTTGCATCCATTTCTGTAGTAATACAAAAACATTTTTCAAAATAAAGATTTGATATCATAGCATCAGTTAATATTTCCACAGGAACACAATACCCCACCCACCATAACGCACATTATCACCAATACAGCCTTATACAATCTCGCAAACTTGTTTCATCCGTACCTGATAATTTTTTAGCTGAAGTTGGCGGTGCTTGAGTTTCAAGTAACTTTTCCTGAAAGAAGAATAATAGTTATTACAAATGAGGATTTTCAGGTATTACAAATGAGGATTTCCAGGTATTACAAACGAGTTTGTCCAGGTATTACAAATGAGGATTTCCAGGCAATACAAATGAGGATTTCCAGATAAATTACAATGAGGATTTCCCGGTATTACAAAGGAGGATTTCCAGGTATTACAAATGAGGATTTCCAGATAAATTACAAAGGAGGATTTCCAGGTATTACAAATGAAGATTTCCAGATAAATTACAAAGGAGGATTTCCAGGTATTACAAATGAAGATTTCCAGATAAATTACAAAGGAGGATTTCCAGGTATTACAAGTGAGGATTTCAAGGTATTACAAATGAGGATTTCCCAACAAATTACAAATGAGGACTTCCAGATAAATTACAAATGAGGATTTCCCGAAAAATTACAAATGAGGAGTTTACGGTTGATTACAAATGAGGATTTACAATGAGCACAAATGAGGAGTTCTAGATATTACAAATGAGGATTTCTAGGCATCACACATGAGGATTTCCCGGTATCTAAATGAGGATTCCGAAGGGAAAAAATACAAATGAAGATTTCCCCTGGTATCACAAATGAGGATGTCCCCGGTATCACAAATGAGGATTTACAGGTATAACAAATGAGGATTTACAGGCAATACAAATGAGGATTTCCAGGTATTATAAGTGAGGATTTCCAGGTATTACAAATGAGGATTCCCCGGTATTACAGATGAGGATTTCCAGGCAATACAAATGAGGATTTCCAGGTATTATAAGTGAGGATTTCCAGGTATTACAAATGAGGATTTCCAGGTATTACAAATGAGGTATCTATGTAGTACAAATGAGGACTTCCCGGTAAATTACAACCGAGGATTTACAGTTATCACAAATGAGGATTTCCAGGTATTACAAATGAGGATTTCTAGGCATCACACATGAGGATTTCCCGGTATAACAATGAGGATTCCGAAGAAAAAAAATACAAATGAAGATGTGCCGGTATCACAAATGAGGATTTCCAGATTATTACAAATGAGGATTTCCAGGCAATACAAATGAGGATTTCCAGGTATTATAAGTGAGGACTTACAGTTACCAAAAATGAGGATTTAAGGGAGTACAAATGAGGATTTCTGGTATTACAAATGAGGATTATATGCATAACAAATGAGCATTTCCAAGGAAATTACAAATGAGGATTTCCAGGTAACACAAATGAGGATTCAAGGTATTATAAATGAGGATTTCCGGTATTACAAATGAGGACTCTATGTATTACAAATGAGAATTCCCAGATAAATTACAAATGAGGATTTACAGTCATTACAAATGAAGATTTCCAGGCAACACAAATGAGGATTTCTGGAATTACAAATGAAGATTTTCAGGTGATCAAAATGAGGATTTCCAGGCACTACAAATTTCCAGGTATTGCAAATGAGGATTTGCCAAATGAGGATTTCCAAGTAATCACAAATGAGGATTTCCAAGTACCACAAATGAGAATTCTCAGGTATTACAAATGAGGATTTCCAGGTATTACAAGCGAGGATTCCCGGTAATCACAAATGAGGATTCCCAGGTATTACAAATGAGGATTTTCCGGTGTTACAAATGAGGATTTCCAGGTATTACAAATGAGGATTTCCAGGTATTACAAATGAGGATTTCCCGGTATATCACACACTTATTTGAAGAAAACAAATAAAACAATTATTTAAATGTATTTTCACTTCAACCTGTATTTTTTAAAAATCCAGAAAAACCGCCACATGAGGAAGTGTACAAATTGTATTATAGGAAAAACTCGAGTACACCCAATTAGCACTGGGAAAATAATGTTGGAAATATTTCCAGGTAATTGCACACGTTGAAAGGACACAGCTCAACAATAACCTAAACGTAACCCGATATTTATTTACAACTTGAATGTATCGTAGTGTAACGGACTATTTAAATCCATGAATCAGAGTAAATAACAAGCCTGTACTATAGAAACCATGTTCACCAGCCCCACTGAGAATACGCATCAATCTCGCAACGATTAGTACCCACAATGCAGTTCTATTCACCGGTAAAATCAAATAGAATATGAAGATGTGACAATAGATACATGCGATACAAAAACCCGCCAGGGAAAACTTGTTTATTTTGCGGAAGTTAGATGGAACGCGGCTATTCACTGATAACATTGATAAGAATGACAAAACAAGATAAGCCATATTTCAGCGATGCGGCTACCCTTGTCTTCCCAACATCTCAAATTCAGCTCGCCTCATTCAATATTTGTTCGGCGGTTTTGATTTATAATCATAAAGTCAGTAACAAATTGATTGTAAACCAAGTATCATGTTTTTATCCACTGTCAAACAATCGAGATGGAATAGCAGCGTGTAATATAAAGCTATGCTGTCTGTAGCCTCGTTAAAGCCATGTCACAATGTAGATTGATTCTACAGAAATACTAACAATATTGTGAAGCATTCATTCATTTGTAAATTTTTTTTTTTCTTTTGCAAGAAATTATTCAGTTTCATTTGAAGACTATGTTTGCCAGCAAAGATCTAGTGATTCTTATATTGCAGTTTGTTTATTTTATTCAAGACTATTCACATCAAATGGCATTTATTTAACCAGAAATAAACCTTGAAATGAAATACTTCCAGGAAATGCCTCAAGAATTCCAAAGATTTGTATCCAGTAATTTAAAATTGCTTTCTCATGCCATGTGATAAAACAAGTCGTTTATATGAAGAGCTAAACACGACAATTTGAGATGTCATTATTCCAGGTAGTTTTGTGATGTCTTTATTCCAGGTGGTTTTGTGATGTCATTATTCTAGGTAGTTTTGTGATGTCATTATTCCAGGTAGTTTTGTGATGTCTTTATTCCAGGTGGTTTTGTGATGTCATTATTCCAGGTAGTTTTGTGATGTCTTTATTCCAGGTGGTTTTGTGATGTCATTATTCCAGGTAGTTTTGTGATGTCTTTAATCCATGTGGTTTTGTGATGTCATTATTCTAGGTAGTTTTGTGATGTCTTTATTCCAGGTGGTTTTGTGATGTCATTATTCCAGGTGGTTTTGTGATGTCATTATTCTAGGTAGTTTTGTGATGTCATTATTCCAGGTGGTTTTGTGATGTCATTATTCTAGGTAGTTTTGTGATGTCATTATTCCAGGTAGTTTTGTGATGTCATTATTCCAGGTAGTTTTGTGATGTCATTATTCCAGGTAGTTTTGTGATGTCATTATTCCAGGTAGTTTTGTGATGTCATTATTCCAGGTGGTTTTGTGTTCTCATTATTCCAGGTAGTTTTGTGTTGTCATTATTCCAGGTAGTTTTGTGATGTCATTATTCCAGGTGGTTTTGTGATGTCTTTAATCCATGTGGTTTTGTGATGTCTTTATTCTAGGTAGTTTTGTGATATCTTTATTCTAGGTAGTTTTGTGATGTCATTATTCCAGGTGGTTTTGTGATATCTTTATTCTAGGTAGTTTTGTGATGTCATTATTCCAGGTGGTTTTGTGATGTCATTATTCCAGGTGGTTTTGTGATGTCATTATTCCAGGTGGTTTTGTGATGTCATTATTCCAGGTGGTTTTGTGATGTCATTATTCCAGGTGATTCTAAAAGCCGCCAGATGGTTAACATCAATGCCTCATCAATTAAACATACATGCTAACATAGGGTTAGATGCTCAGATGGTTAACATCAATGCCTCATCAATTAAACATACATGCTAACATAGGGTTAGATGCTCAGATGGTTAACATCAATGCCTCATCAATTAAACATACATGCTAACATAGGGTTAGATGGTTAACATCAATGCCTCATCAATTAAACATACATGCTAACATAGGGTTAGATGCTCAGATGGTTAACATCAATGCCTCATCAATTAAACATACATGCTAACATAGGGTTAGATGCTCAGATGGTTAACATCAATGCCTCATCAATTAAACATACATGCTAACATAGGGTTAGATGCTCAGATGGTTAACATCAATGCCTCATCAATTAGACATACATGCTAACATAGGGTTAGATGGTTAACATCAATGCCTCATCAATTAGACATACATGCTAACATAGGGTTAGAGGCTCAGATGGCATTACATGCTTCCCTGCTTCACAATGTACGTTGCGGGCTGTTTCTAAACATATTACAAATTGTACGTCTAGTATATGGGCTGTTTCAAAGTGTTTCAAACTTGGTACAAGTTACAAGAAGGATTCTATTGACCAATTAGGCTGTGCGATGAGCGCAGTGGTTAGCGCGCTCGCTCCTCACCAATGGAACCTGGGTTTGATTCTCGGGCCGGGGAGTATGTGAGATGGTACGGTCGCAAGATAGGACAGGTGGGTTTCTCCGGGTACTCTACTTAAATCACACAAAATCTACTCACAACCCTACTTACATTACATACACAATCTACTCACAACCCTACTTACATTACATACACAATCTACTCACAACCCTACTTACATTACATACACAATCTACTCACAACCCTACTTACATTACACACAATCTACCCACAACCCTACTTACATTACATACACAATCTACACACAACCCTACTTACATTACATACACAATATATCCACAACCCTATTTACATTACACACACAATCTACCCACAACCCTACTTACATTACACACAATCTACACACAACCCTACTTACATTACACCCAATCTACACACAACCCTACTTACATCACACACAATCTACTCATAACCCTACTTACATTACACACACAACCCTACTTACATTACATACACAAGCTACTCACAACCCTACTTACATTACACACACAACCCTACTTACATTACACACAATCTACACACAACCCTACTTACATTACACACAATCTACACACAACCCTACTTACATTACATACACAATCTACTCACAACCCTACTTACATTACACACACAACCCTACTTACATTACATACACAATCTACACACAACCCTACTTACATTACACACAATCTACTTACAACCCTACTTACATTACACACACAATCTACCCACAACCCTACTTACGTTACACACACAATCTACCCACAACCATACTTACGTTACACACACAATCTACTCACAACCCTACTTACATTACACACACAACCCTACTTACAACCCTACTTACATTACACACACAACCCTACTTACAACCCTACTTACATTACACACACAACCCTACTTACAACCCTACTTACATTACACACAATCTACCCACAACCCTACTTACATTACACACACAATCTACTCACAACCCTACTTATATTACACACAAAATCTACTCACAACCCTACTTACATTACACACACAATCTACTCACAACCCTACTTACATTACACACACAATCTACTCACAACCCTACTTACGTTACACACACAATCTACTCACAACTCTACTTACATTACACACACAATCTACTCACAACCCTACTTACATTACACACAATCTACCCACAACCCTACTTACATTACACACACAATCTACTCACAACCCTATTTACATTACACACAATCTACCCACAACCCTACTTACATTACACACACAATCTACTCACAACCCTACTTATATTACACACACAATCTACTCACAACCCTACTTACATTACACACAAAATCTACTCACAACCCTACTTACGTTACACACACAATCTACCCACAACCCTACTTACATTACACACACAATCTACTCACAACCCTACTTACGTTACACACACAATCTACCCACAACCCTACTTACATTACACACACAATCTACTCACAACCCTACTTACGTTACACACACAATCTACCCACAACCCTACTTACATTACACACACAATCTACTCACAACCCTACTCACGTTACACACACAATCTACTCACAACCCTACTTATGTTACACACACAATCTACCCACAACCCTACTTACGTTACACACACAATCTACTCACAACCCTACTTACGTTACACACAATCTACTCACAAGACTTACTTCAATAAAGTTTGAGAGCAAGACGCAGCTCAGCTCCTGCTCCAGAATTTCACGGTTGGCCTGGTTGTTATAGCAACAAGAAATCAGCGTTGGGAACAATATATTGACGAGTCGTGGATCAGAAAAGTACTGGAACGGCAGAGAACACATCTGTTGTAGAACCGTCGGAGGCTGGCCTGACTGTATCATAATCTGAAATATTAACCTGTCTGTATCACAATCTGAAATATTAACCTGTCTGTATCACAATCTGAAATATTAACCTGACTGTATCACAATCTGAAATATTAACCTGTCTGTATCACAATCTGAAATATTAACCTGTCTGTATCACAATCTGAAATATTAACCTGTCTGTATCACAATGTGAAATATTAACATGTCTGTATCACAATCTGAAATATTAACCTGACTGTATCACAATGTGCAATATTAACCTGACTATCACAATGTGAAATATTAACCTGACTGTATCACAATGTGAAATATTAACCTGACTGTATCACAATCTGAAATATTAACCTGACTGTATCACAATCTGAAATATTAACCTGACTGTATCACAATGTGAAATATTAACCTGACTGTATCACAATGTGCAATATTAACCTGACTGTATCACAATCTGAAATATTAACCTGACTGTATCACAATCTGAAATATTAACCTGACTGTATCACAATCTGCAATATTAACCTGACTATCACAATCTGAAATATTAACCTGACTGTATCACAATCTGCAATATTAACCTGACTATCACAATCTGAAATATTAACCTGACTGTATCACAATGTGCAATATTAACCTGACTATCACAATCTGAAATATTAACCTGACTGTATCACAATCTGCAATATTAACCTGACTATCACAATCTGAAATATTAACCTGACTGTATCACAATGTGCAATATTAACCTGACTGTATCACAATCTGAAATATTAACCTGACTGTATCACAATCTGCAATATTAACCTGACTATCACAATCTGAAATATTAACCTGACTGTATCACAATGTGCAATATTAACCTGTCTGTATCACAATCTGAAATATTAACCTGACTGTATCACAATCTGAAATATTAACCTGACTATCACAATCTGCAATATTAACCTGACTATCACAATCTGAAATATTAACCTGACTGTATCACAATCTGCAATATTAACCTGACTATCACAATCTGAAATATTAACCTGACTGTATGACAATGTGAGATATTAACCTGACTGTATGACAATGTGAAATATTAACCTGTCTGTATCACAATCTGCAATATTAACCTGTCTGTATCACAATCTGCAATATTAACCTGACTGTATCACAATCTGAAATATTAACCTGACTGTATCACAATCTGCAATATTAACCTGACTATCACAATCTGAAATATTAACCTGACTGTATCACAATCTGAAATATTAACCCGACTGTATCACAATCTGAAATATTAACCTGACTGTATCACAATGTGAAATATTAACCTGACTGTATCACAATGTGAAATATTAACCTGACTGTATCACAATGTGAAATATTAACCTGACTGTATCACAATCTGAAATATTAACCTGACTGTATCACAATGTGAAATATTAACCTGTCTGTATCACAATGTGAAATATTAACCTGACTGTATCACAATGTGAAATATTAACCCGACTGTATCACAATGTGAAATATTAACCCGACTGTATCACAATCTGAAATATTAACCTGACTGTATCACAATGTGAAATATTAACCTGACTGTATCACAATGTGAAATATTAACCTGACTGTATCACAATCTGAAATATTAACCTGACTGTATCACAATCTGCAATATTAACCTGACTGTATCACAATGTGAAATATTAACCTGACTGTATCACAATGTGAAATATTAACCTGACTGTATCACAATCTGAAATATTAACCTGACTGTATCACAATCTGAAATATTAACCTGTCTGTATCACAATGTGAAATATTAACCTGACTGTATCACAATGTGAAATATTAACCTGACTGTATCACAATCTGAAATATTAACCTGACTGTATCACAATCTGAAATATTAACCTGACTGTATCACAATCTGAAATATTAACCTGACTGTATCACAATCTGCAATATTAACCTGACTGTATCACAATCTGAAATATTAACCTGACTGTATCACAATCTGAAATATTAACCTGACTGTATCACAATCTGCAATATTAACTGACTATCACAATCTGAAATATTAACCTGACTGTATCACAATCTGCAATATTAACCTGACTATCACAATCTGAAATATTAACCTGACTGTATCACAATGTGCAATATTAACCTGACTGTATCACAATCTGAAATATTAACCCGACTGTATCACAATCTGAAATATTAACCTGACTGTATCACAATCTGAAATATTAACCTGACTGTATCACAATCTGCAATATTAACCTGTCTGTATCACAATCTGAAATATTAACCTGACTGTATCACAATCTGAAATATTAACCTGACTGTATCACAATCTGCAATATTAACCTGACTATCACAATCTGAAATATTAACCTGACTGTATCACAATGTGCAATATTAACCTGTCTGTATCACAATCTGAAATATTAACCCGACTGTATCATAATCTGAAATATTAACCTGACTGTATCACAATGTGAAATATTAACCTGACTGTATCACAATCTGAAATATTAACCTGTCTGTATCACAATCTGCAATATTAACCTGACTGTATCACAATCTGAAATATTAACCTGACTGTATCACAATCTGCAATATTAACCTGACTGTATCACAATGTGAAATATTAACCTGACTGTATCACAATCTGCAATATTAACCTGTCTGTATCACAATCTGAAATATTAACCTGCTATCAAATTGAATATTAACCGACTGTATCACAATCTGAAATATTAACCTCTGTATCACAATCTGAAATATTAACCTGACTGTATCACAATCTGAAATATTAACCTGACTGTATCACAATCTGAAATATTAACCTGACTGTATCACAATCTGCAATATTAACCCGACTGTATCACAATGTGAAATATTAACCTGACTGTATCACAATGTGAAATATTAACCTGACTGTATCACAATGTGAAATATTAACCTGACTGTATCACAATGTGAAATATTAACCTGACTGTATCACAATGTGAAATATTAACCTGACTGTATCACAATGTGAAATATTAACCCGACTGTATCACAATGTGAAATATTAACCTGACTGTATCACAATGTGAAATATTAACCTGACTGTATCACAATGTGAAATATTAACCTGACTGTATCACAATGTGCGATATTAACCTGACTGTATCACAATGTGAAATATTAACCTGACTGTATCACAATGTGAAATATTAACCTGACTGTATCACAATGTGAAATATTAACCCGACTGTATCACAATCTGAAATATTAACCTGACTGTATCACAATCTGCAATATTAACCTGACTATCACAATGTGAAATATTAACCTGACTGTATCACAATGTGCAATATTAACCTGTCTGTATCACAATCTGAAATATTAACCTGACTGTATCACAATCTGAAATATTAACCTGACTGTATCACAATCTGCAATATTAACCTGACTATCACAATCTGAAATTTAACCTGACTGTATCACAATGTGCAATATTAACCTGTCTGTATCACAATCTGAAATATTAACCCGACTGTATCATAATCTGAAATATTAACCTGACTGTATGACAATGTCAGATATTAACCTGACTGTATCACAATGTGAAATATTAACCTGTCTGTATCACAATGTGAAATATTAACCTGACTGTATCACAATCTGAAATATTAACCTGTCTGTATCACAATCTGAAATATTAACCTGACTGTATCACAATCTGAAATATTAACCTGACTGTATCACAATCTGAAATATTAACCTGACTGTATCACAATCTGCAATATTAACCTGACTGTATCACAATGTGAAATATTAACCTGACTGTATCACAATGTGAAATATTAACCTGACTGTATCACAATGTGAAATATTAACCTGACTGTATCACAATGTGAAATATTAACCTGACTGTATCACAATGTGAAATATTAACCTGACTGTATCACAATGTGAAATATTAACCTGACTGTATCACAATCTGAAATATTAACCTGTCTGTATCACAATCTGAAATATTAACCTGACTGTATCACAATCTGAAATATTAACCTGACTGTATCACAATCTGAAATATTAACCTGTCTGTATCACAATCTGAAATATTAACCTGACTGTATCACAATCTGCAATATTAACCTGTCTGTATCACAATCTGCAATATTAACCTGACTATCACAATCTGAAATATTAACCTGACTGTATCACAATGTGCAATATTAACCTGTCTGTATCACAATCTGAAATATTAACCCGACTGTATCATAATCTGAAATATTAACCTGACTGTATCACAATGTGAGATATTAACCTGACTGTATCACAATGTGAAATATTAACCTGTCTGTATCACAATCTGAAATATTAACCTGTCTGTATCACAATCTGAAATATTAACCTGACTGTATCACAATCTGAAATATTAACCTGACTGTATCACAATCTGAAATATTAACCTGACTGTATCACAATGTGCAATATTAACCCGACTGTATCACAATGTGAAATATTAACCTGACTGTATCACAATGTGAAATATTAACCTGACTGTATCACAATGTGAAATATTAACCTGACTGTATCACAATCTGAAATATTAACCTGTCTGTATCACAATGTGAAATATTAACCTGACTGTATCACAATGTGAAATATTAACCTGTCTGTATCACAATCTGCAATATTAACCTGTCTGTATTACAATCTGAAATATTAACCTGTCTGTATCACAATCTGCAATATTAACCTGTCTGTATTACAATCTGAAATATTAACCCGACTGTATCACAATGTGAGATATTAACCTGTATAAATGTATACAACCATATACTCGGCTCGTACCTCCCACTCCACGGCTCGTACATCCCACTCCACGGCTCGTACCTCCCACTCCACACTATGATTTCTTACTCACAACGTCGTCCCTCCTGATCTGAATCCACTGAACTGTCAATCAAATATTGGTGGTAACAAATTAATTATAAGCCTTCCACGTTTTTTGTCAGCATGGTGACCACACAACGTAATAAGAACATTTGTTGCGCTTTCACTTATCAATTCGATCTTAAACACTTTCACACCTCATTAGAATCAAGTCAAGTACAACAAAGGGAAATGAACTCTCCAGTCCCTGAACGCCCTTTGTGTTGACGGCCATTTCTCAAGTATTCATCCAAATATTCAAAATCCAATCAAACGCTCCACTGAGTGGACAACGTAAACTTTCATTCAATAAAGAGAAAAACGAACATTTATTGAAGTAGCTTCATTCATTACAAATAATTTAATGAAATAAATGTTTTAACTCGGATTAAAACTGATTTCATTATGAACAAGGACACTTATCGCAGTGGTTAGCACGCTCGGTTCAGGCTGTCCGATTAACGCATTGGTTAGCATGCTCGCCTCAGGCTGTCCGATTAATGCAGTGGTTAGCACGTTCGCTTCAGGCTGTCCGATTATTGCAGTGGTTAGTGCGCTCACTTCAGGCTGTCCGATTAGCGCAGTGGTTAGCATGCTCGCTTCAGGCTGTCCGATTAACGCAGTGGTTAGCTCGCTCGCTTCAGGCTGTCCGATTAACGCAGTGGTTAGCAGGCTCGCTTCAGGCTGTCCAATTAATGCAGTGGTTAGCACGTTCGCTTCAGGCTGTCCGATTATTGCAGTGGTTAGTGCGCTCACTTCAGGCTGTCCGATTAGCGCAGTGGTTAGCATGCTCGCTTCAGGCTGTCCGATTAACGCAGTGGTTAGCTCGCTCGCTTCAGGCTGTCCGATTAACGCAGTGGTTAGCAGGCTCGCTTCAGGCTGTCCAATTAATGCAGTGGTTAGCACGTTCGCTTCAGGCTGTCCGATTATTGCAGTGGTTAGTGCGCTCACTTCAGGCTGTCCGATTAGCGCAGTGGTTAGCATGCTCGCTTCAGGCTGTCCGATTAACGCAGTGGTTAGCTCGCTTGCTTCAGGCTGTCCGATTATCGCAGTGGTTAGCACGCTCGCTTCAGGCTGTCCGATTAATGCAGTGGTTAGCACGCTCGCTTCAGGCTGTCCGATTAGCACAGTGGTCAGCACACTCGCTTCTCACCATAGCAACAAAGGTTCGATCCTTGGACCGGGAAGTATGTGAGATGGTACGGTGGTCGCCAGATCGGACAGGTGGGTTTTCTCCGGGTACTCCGGTTTCCTCCCGCATGAATGACCACATTTACATTTTCATCCGCGCCAACGAGAGTGATTAATATAAGTTGTTAGAACTTGCTTTGCAATCGTTGTAAAATAAATAAAGTTTAAATTTTGCCAGGACATTCAGAAGAGATATGCCTGGAAAATAATGTATTACCTTCACAGGTGTACCAAAAATAACATGTCACCTTGTGATTCCTGCCCCAAATGTGTCCGTAACCTGATTTAAACTTTGACCTCCAAGTGTGACCTTCACCTGCGTTAACCCCTGACATCCAATTGTGACATTTACTTGATTAAAACCTTGACCTCCAAGATATGTGACCTTCACCTATGTTAACCCTTGACCTCCAAGTGAGACAATTACCCGAGTTAACCCCTGACCTCCAAGTGAGACATGCACCCGAGTTAATCCCTGACCTCCAAGTGAGACATGCACCCGAGTTAATCCCTGACCTCCAAGTGTGACATGCACCCGAGTTAATCCCTGACATCCAAGTGTGACATGCACCTGAGTTAATCCCTGACCTCCAAGTGTGACATGCACCCGAGTTAATCCCTGACCTCCAAGTGTGATTTTCACCTCATTTAACCCCTGACCTCCAAGACCTTCATCTTGGTGTTGTTGTCAGTTGATTGTGTTTGTTATTACAAACAACCAGGAATGCTCCATATATACAACCAGGAATGTTCCATACAAGCAACCAGGAATGTTCCATACATACAACCAGGAATGTTCCATACATACAACCAGGAATGTTCCATACATACAACCAGGAATGTTCCATACATACAACCAGGAATGTGATACAAGCAACCAGGAATGTTATACAAACAACCAGGAATGTTATACATACAACCAGGAATGTTATACATACAACCAGGAATGTTCCATACATACAACCAGGAATGTTCCATACAAGCAACCAGGAATGTTATACATACAACCAGGAATGTTCCATACATACAACCAGGAATGTGATACAAGCAACCAGGAATGTTATACATACAACCAGGAATGTTATACATACAACCAGGAATGTTCCATACATACAACCAGGAATGTTCCATACATACAACCAGGAACGCTCCATACAAGCAACCAGGAATGCTCCATACATACAACCAGGAACGCTCCATACATACAACCAGGAATGTTATACATACAACCAGGAATGTTATACATACAACCAGGAATGTTCCATACATACAACCAGGAATGTTCCATACATACAACCAGGAATGTTATACGTACAACCAGGAATGTTCCATACAAACAACCAGGAATGTTATACATACAACCAGGAATGTTCCATACAAGCAACCAGGAATGTTCCATACATACAACCAGGAATGTTATACATACAACCAGGAATGCTCCATACATACAACCAGGAATGTTATACATACAACCAGGAATGTCCATACATACAACCAGGAATGCTCCATACATACAACCAGGAATGTTCCATACATACAACCAGGAATGTTCCATACATACAACCAGGAATGCTCCATACATACAACCAGGAACGCTCCATACATACAACCAGGAATGTTCCATACATACAACCAGGAATGCTCCATACATACAACCAGGAATGTTCCATACAAGCAACCAGGAATGTTCCATACATACAACCAGGAATGTTCCATACATACAACCAGGAATGTTATACATACAACCAGGAATGTTCCATACAAGCAACCAGGAATGTTCCATACATACAACCAGGAATGTTATACATACAACCAGGAATGTTATACATACAACCAGGAATGTTATACATACAACCAGGAATGTTCCATACATACAACCAGGAATGTTCCATACATACAACCAGGAATGTTATACATACAACCAGGAATGTTATACATACAACCAGGAATGTTCCATACATACAACCAGGAATGTTATACATACAACCAGGAATGTTATACATACAACCAGGAATGTTCCATACATACAACCAGGAATGTTCCATACATACAACCAGGAATGTTCATACATACAACCAGGAATGTTATACATACAACCAGGAATGTTATACATACAACCAGGAATGTTATACATACAACCAGGAATGTTATACATACAACCAGGAATGTTCCATACATACAACCAGGAATGTTCCATACAAGCAACCAGGAATGTTATACATACAACCAGGAATGTTATACATACAACCAGGAATGTTATACATACAACCAGGAATGTGATACAAACAACCAGGAATGTTATACAAACAACCAGGAATGTTATACATACAACCAGGAATGTTATACATACAACCAGGAATGTCATACATACAACCAGGAATGTTATACAAACAACCAGGAATGTTATACATACAACCAGGAATGTTATACAAACAACCAGGAATGTCATACATACAACCAGGAATGCTATACAAACAACCAGGAATGTTATACAAACAACCAGGAATGTTATACATACAACCAGGAATGTTATACAAACAATCAGGAATGCTATACAAACAACCAGCAATGTTATACAAACAACCAGGAATGCTATACAAACAACCAGGAATGTTATACAAACAACCAGGAATGCTATACAAACAACCAGGAATGTTATACAAACAACCAGGAATGTTATACATACAACCAGGAATGCTATACAAACAACCAGGAATGCTATACAAACAACCAGGAATGTTATACAAACAACCAGGAATGTTATACAAACAACCAGGAATGTTATACATACAACCAGGAATGTTATACAAACAATCAGGAATGCTATACAAACAACCAGCAATGTTATACAAACAACCAGGAATGCTCCATACATACAACCAGGAATGTTCCATACATACAACCAGGAATGTTCCATACATACAACCAGGAATGCTCCATACATACAACCAGGAACGCTCCATACATACAACCAGGAATGTTCCATACATACAACCAGGAATGCTCCATACATACAACCAGGAATGTTCCATACAAGCAACCAGGAATGTTCCATACATACAACCAGGAATGTTCCATACATACAACCAGGAATGTTATACATACAACCAGGAATGTTCCATACAAGCAACCAGGAATGTTCCATACATACAACCAGGAATGTTATACATACAACCAGGAATGTTATACATACAACCAGGAATGTTATACATACAACCAGGAATGTTATACATACAACCAGGAATGTTCCATACATACAACCAGGAATGTTCCATACATACAACCAGGAATGTTATATATACAACCAGGAATGTTCCATACAAGCAACCAAATGTTATACATACAACCAGATGTTATACATACAACAGGAATGTTCCATACATACAACCAGGAATGTTCCATACATACAACCAGGAATGTTCCATACATACAACCAGGAATGTTCCATACATACAACCAGGAATGTTATACATACAACCAGGAATGTTATACATACAACCAGGAATGTTATACATACAACCAGGAATGTTCCATACATACAACCAGGAATGTTCCATACAAGCAACCAGGAATGTTATACATACAACCAGGAATGTTATACATACAACCAGGAATGTTATACAAACAACCAGGAATGTTATACATACAACCAGGAATGTTATACAAACAACCAGGAATGTTATACATACAACCAGGAATGTTATACAAACAACCAGGAATGTCATACATACAACCAGGAATGCTATACAAACAACCAGGAATGTTATACAAACAACCAGGAATGTTATACAAACAACCAGGAATGTTATACATACAACCAGGAATGTTATACAAACAATCAGCAATGTTATACAAACAACCAGGAATGCTATACAAACAACCAGGAATGTTATACAAACAACCAGGAATGCTATACAAACAACCAGGAATGTTATACAAACAACCAGGAATGTTATACATACAACCAGGAATGCTATACAAACAACCAGGAATGCTATACAAACAACCAGGAATGTTATACAAACAACCAGGAATGTTATACATACAACCAGGAATGTTATACAAACAATCAGGAATGCTATACAAACAACCAGCAATGTTATACAAACAACCAGGAATGCTATACAAACAACCAGGAATGTTATACAAACAACCAGGAATGCTATACAAACAACCAGGAATGTTATACAAACAACCAGGAATGTTATACATACAACCAGGAATGCTATACAAACAACCAGGAATGTCATACATACAAACAGGAATGCTATACAAACAACCAGGAATGTTATACAAACAACCAGGAATGTTATACAAACAACCAGGAATGTTATACAAACAGCCAGGAATGTTATACATACAACCAGGAATGTTATACATACAACCAGGAATGTTATACATACAACCAGGAATGTTATACAAACAACCAGGAATGTTATACAAACAACCAGGAATGTTATACAAACAACCAGGAATGTTATACAAACAACCAGGAATGTTATACAAACAACCAGGAATGCTATACAAACAACCAGGAATGTTATACAAACAACCAGGAATGCTATACAAACAACCAGGAATGTTATACAAACAACCAGGAATGTTATACAAACAACCAGGAATGTTATACAAACAACCAGGAATGTTATACAAACAACCAGGAATGTTATACAAACAACCAGGAATGTTATACAAACAACCAGGAATGTTATACAAACAACCAGGAATGTTATACAAACAACCAGCAATGCTATACAAACAACCAGGAATGTTCCATTACATGGATGCCAACACAAGATATCATTAAGATGTAATCATTATAAATCATTATAAACTATGCCTATATCATATTAAACAATCACACCTGAGGGAGCCGTTACCACTTCTAAAACAAGAACATCCCCTACGACATGATAACAATCTCAAATTAATCAGGAATATTTACAAGACTAACAACTGAGCACTGGGAGTCGCGTACAAAATTAATCATTCACACTGTAATAATGTTGCAATATTGTTGTAATAATAATATTAATGAAGAAGATCATAATTATGTAGGCATACATATGAGACGTGAGTGATGATGTATAACAGGTTATTGCCAATCAGCACGAGAAGTTTGCCCGAGGATGCCCATTAATGTATGTAAGAGAATCAGCTTAAATCAAACATCTCCTTCATTGACTGACAACAACAACACCAGGGATTTCAAACGACTACGTTGATTCTCTATTGACGTAATTAATTTCCATATCTAACTTTCCATTTATGTTTTCATAAAGCATACATACAGTAACCATGACGGCTGTTCCACATGACAGCTTCAATACACACACCGTGTCCCACACACAGTATCCCACACACCGTGTCCCACACACAGTATCCCACACACCGTGTCCCACACACAGTATCCCACACACCGTATCCCACACACCGTGTCCCACACACAGTATCCCACACACCGTGTCCCACACACAGTATCCCACACACCGTGTCCCACACACAGTATCCCATACACCATGTCCCACACACAGTATCCCACACACCGTGTCCCACACACCGTATACCACACACCGTGTCCCACACACAGTATCCCATACACCGTGTCCCACACACAGTATCCCACACACCGTGTCCCACACACAGTATCCCACACACCGTGTCCCACACACAGTATCCCACACACTGTGTCCCACACACAGTATCCCACACACCATGTCCCACACACAGTATCCCACACACCGTGTCCCACACACAGTATCCCACACACCGTGTCCCACACACAGTATCCCACCCACAGTATCCCATACACCGTGTCCCACACACAGTATCCCACACACCATGTCCCACACACAGTATCCCACACACCGTGTCCCACACACAGTATCCCACACACCATGTCCCACACACAGTATCCCACACACCGTGTCCCACACACAGTATCCCACACACCGTGTCCCACAAACAGTATCCCACACACTGTGTTCCACACAACTTACCTGAGTGTCAGTACAGCGTATAGTGAAGTATCCCACACAGTATCCCACACAACTTACCTGATTGTCAGTACAGCGTATAGTGAAGTATCCCACACACAGTATCCCACACACTGTGTCCCACACAACTTACCTGATTGTCAGTACAGCGTATAGTGAAGTATCCCACATACAGTATCCCACACAACTTACCTGATTGTCAGTACAGCGTATAGTGAAGTATCCCACACACAGTATGACTTCATGCAGAAGTTCCTCGGCATTGCGGTGAGAGCAGTACCAGATGAGGTAACTTGCAATATGGCGGAACTCCAACGACATGCCTTCCTGGCCCAGGGTACTCTGAATTAAACATTATCTCAATGAAACATGCACTACTACAATATAATGAAGGGGGAAGTGGGAAGAGTATGGATGGTGTACTAACCACCTACACCCACAGTCTGGCTACACTCCAACCTGCCTACATCCACAGTCTGGCTACACTCCAACCTGCCTACATCCACAGTCTGGCTACACTCCAACCTGCCTACATCCACAGTCTGGCTACACTCCAACCTGCCTACATCCACAGTCTGGCTACACTCCAACCTGCTTACACCCACAGTCTGGGTACACTCCAACCTGCCTACACCTACAGTCTGGCTACACTCCAACCTGCCTACACCTACAGTCTGGCTACACTCCAACCTGCCTACACCTACAGTATGGCTACACTACAACCTGCCTACACCCAGTCTGGCTACACTCCAACCTGCCTACACCTACAGTCTGGCTACACTCCAACCCACCTACACACAGTCTGGCTACACGCCAACCTGCCTACACCCGCAATCTGACTACATACCAACCCACGTACACACACATTCTGGCTACACTCCAACCCACCTACACACAGTCTGGCTACACTCCAGCCCGCCTACACCAACAGCATGGCTACACTCCAACCCGCTTACACCCACAACCTGGCTGCACTCCAACCCATCTACACCCAGTCTGGCTACACTCCAACCAGTCTACACCAAGGCTTCCCTCCAACCCACCTAGTCTGGCTACACTCCAAACCATCTACACCCACAGTCTGGCTACACTCCAAACCCATCTACACCCACATTCTGGCTACACTCCAACCCGTCTACACCCACAGTCTGGCTACACTCCAAACCATCTACACCCATAGTCTGGCTACACTCCAAACCCATCTACACCCACATTCTGGCTACACTCCAACCTGTCTACACCCAGGCTTCCCTCCAACCCACCTAGTCTGGCTACACTCCTACAAATTTATACCTACAGCCTGGCTACACTCCTACACCAACAGCCTGGTTACACTCCTACGCCGACAGCCTGGCTACACTCCTACAGCCTGGTTACACTCCTACACCAACAGCCTGGTTACACTCCTACACCTACAGCCTGGTTACACTCCTACACCTACAGCCTGGTTACACTCCTACGCCTACAGCCTGGTTACACTCCTACACCTACAGCCTGGTTACACTCCTACGCCTACAGCCTGGTTACACTCCTACGCCTACAGCCTGGTTATATCAACATGAAAAAATGAAAACCGATTTACAAACCTGCATCATATCCAAATCTAATGTTGCCATATGGTTCAACATTCGGAGACCAGTGATGGCCACGCCCAGTGTATGTTGTGGGAACTCTGGTGGGGCCATGTCGCCACGCCGCGCAGTGCCGGAGTGAAGCAACATGCCGTATAACAGCGAGACAATTCCTACAAGTTCTGTCACCTCAAATGTCGAGATCAGCTGTGTTGGATCCTCCAGCTTCTTTTGCTCAAATATTGAGGATTTTCTGAAAATAAATATATTTATAGCAAACTATGTGTAACTGTTATATATTTATAGCAAACTATGTGTAACTGTTATATATTTTTAGCAAACTATGTGTAACTGTTATATATTTATAGCAAACTATGTGTAACTGTTATATATTTATAGCAAACTATGTGTAACTGTTATATATTTTTAGCAAACTATGTGTAACTGTTATATATTTATAGCAAACTATGTGTAACTGTTATATATTTATAGCAAACTATGTGTAACTGTTATATATTTTTAGCAAACTATGTGTAACTGTTATATATTTATAGCAAACTATGTGTAACTGTTATATATTTATAGCAAACTATGTGTAACTGTTATATATTTTTAGCAAACTATGTGTAACTGTTATATATTTATAGCAAACTATGTGTAACTGTTATATATTTATAGCAAACTATGTGTAACTGTTGCTTGATTTTCATAAAATGTTGTCTAAAATGGAGTGTGTGTGGGGGCGTGTGTGGTGTGCGTGTGTGGGAGGTGCGTGTGTGGGGGGGTGCGTGTGTGGGGGGTGCGTGTGTGTGGTGTGCGTGTGTGGGAGGTGCGTGTGTGGGGGTGCGTGTGTGGGGGGGTGCGTGTGGGGGGGGGTGCGTGTGGGGTGTGCGTGTGTGGGAGGTGCGTGTGTGGGGGGTGCGTGTGGGGTGTGCGTGTGTGGGGGGGTGCGTGTGGGGGGGGTGCGTGTGTGGGGGGTGCGTGTGGGGGTGCGTGTGTGGGAGGTGCGTGTGGGGTGTGCGTGTGTGGGAGGTGCGTGTGTGGGGGGTGCGTGTGGGGGGGTGCGTGTGTGGGGTGTGCGTGTGTGGGGGGTGCGTGTGTGGGGGGTGCGTGTGTGGGGGGGTGCGGTGTGTGGGGGTGCGTGTGTGGGGGGGTGCGTGTGGGGGGGGTGCGTGTGTGGGGGGGTGCGTGTGTGGGGGGGTGCGTGTGTGGGGGGGTGCGTGTGTGGGGGGGTGCGTGTGGGGTGTGACATTTGTCTTTCAGCTCATATTCATATTTTTTATCAAAATATTAGTTACCCGGTAAAAAGAAAATGTATGTCTTGAACTTGAATCTATTTTTATTAAATCAAAATGAGGGAGAGGATGGGTATAAAGGTGGGTGAAGCTCTAGGGTGATGTACAGCTAACATCTTTTATAAACAATCCAATTAACTACAATCTACTATGGCCCAACGATAACGTGTTATTTACAAGCTATAAATAGGTTTGGAATAAGCCAAATCAATACGTAGGGTGTAATAAATAATCCTGTGTGCCAAGTAATGCATACATAAATGATAATAAACTTCTTTTTACCCGTTAATAATATTAGGCTGTGCTATCTTTTTGGCGGGAATCACGTTATCGTTGGGGTATAGTAGTGCATTTTATATTTATATTTCAGGTTTTACGCCTGCATCAGCACCATTTTGGGCTATATCGCCGGCAGTCAGTTTACCTAACAACACCTTTCCTGGGCAGGCTCCAGCGGTTAACCAGTACTTGGGTGCACCAACCTCCGTAAGAAACTGCCAACTTTTTCATATAAATGAGACACGGCCTGAGCGGGGCTCGAACCCGTGACCATCAGTGATGATAGGTTACAGTGGTATACAAGTCAGCGACCTTAACCACTCGACCATGGAGGCGGACTAGTAGTGCATTTTAAAGACTCGGTTAACCCGCAGCATTTATATTCTGCATTTTGTCAACACTAGTCTCATCTTCATTTGTTTCTACTAACAGACAAATAATGAAATTAATCAAACAATTTGCCAGAAAATTATGAACCATATGGGCAAATTTCTCTCTAAAAGCAAAAGCAATCGTTACCCTTCCAACCCGAGGCAATATTGCCCCTCATTCACGCTCTAAAAACAATACAAGCTTTTCTTCCTCACACAACATTAATCCATTAGCTTATTTGTCACTAATAATTTGTATCCCCACAACTCTTCTGTGGACATTTGGGCCAATTTCCCACAAACTCTTGGAAACCAGCCTTTATTAAGTTAGTTCTATTTTCCTGCAGTTTCCGAGAGAGGAAGTACTGAAACCCTTCTATTTTAGAGCCACCATTTATTAAGTTAGTTATCATTTCATGCGGTTTTCTTGAGCAATATCACCAAAAAATGACGGATTTTGAGTGCAGCTCTTTCTTTCATAATAAGTAAATTACTGAAGTCCTACGAGGCCTTGTTGTTGACAATTTAATTATGGTTTTTACATTTGAAGCGTGATTTCCATTTCTGTAACAAAACCGCATGCATTTCGTCTGCAACAACACCATAACATAAAATACAAAAGTGACAATACAAACTAATCAGCAAATTGATTTGTAATCATAGAGCATGCCTTATTCTATTTGCTGTATGGATATCAGCCATAAATATAACAATAGGGGACATGGCTGACCCCTAATAAATCATACCACCCAGAGAAGAAATGAAAATATTACAAACGATCTTTGACCCCTTGCGGACAAGCTAATTAAACAGAATAGGCTTCAGTGGGGTTTAATAGGCAAGGTCTCGGGCTGCGCAGAGAATGAATTTTAACAAGTACTTTTAATAGAGATATCAAACAGTTTATAGAAATAGATAATTGAAAAATGTTCAGGATATAAATGGATTTATTATAAACAGAAATGTTGAGTAGATGATGACTGTATTCGGAAAAACAACAATCAATATTAAACACATCAGTTTAAAGGGATGTTTAAGGGCCGGCCACACACCACAGAGGACAATGAATGACCTATGTTGTCATGGTGATATAGATCAGATCATACACGATCTAACAAGAATAAATTTGTTGCTTCAAATCACAGAATAAACAAATTAAAAATATAAATAAATGAAGACAATATGAAACACATGGACCTTACTGCTGGGCATAACCTTACTGCTGGGCATAACCTTACTGCTGGGCATAACCTTACTTACTGCTGGGCATAACCTTACTGCTGGGCATAACCTTACTGCTGGGCATAACCTTACTTACTGTTGGGCATAACCTTACTGCTGGGCATAACCTTACTTACTGCTGGGCATAACCTTACTGCTGGGCATAACCTTACTTACTGCTGGGCATAACCTTACTGCTGGGCATAACCTTACTTACTGCTGGGCATAACCTTACTGCTGGGCATAACCTTACTTACTGCTGGGCATAACCTTACTGCTGGGCATAACCTTACTTACTGCTGGGCATAACCTTACTGCTGGGCATAACCTTACTAACTGCTGGGCATAACCTTACTTACTGGGCATAACCTTACTTACTGCTGGGCATAACCTTACTGCTGAGCATAACTTTACTGCTGGGCATAACCTTACTTACTGCTGGGCATAACCTTACTTACTGCTGGGCATAACCTTACTTACTGCTGGGCATAACCTTACTGCTGGGCATAACCTTACTTACTGCTGGGCATAACCTTACTGCTGGGCATAACCTTACTTACTGCTGGGCATAACCTTACTTACTGCTGGGCATAACCTTACTGCTGGGCGTAACCTTACTTACTGCTGGGCATAACTTTACTGCTGGGCATAACCTTACTGCACGGGCATAACCTTACTGCACGGGCATAACCTTACTGCACGGGCATAACCTTACTGCACGGGCATAACCTTACTGCACTGGCATAACCTTACTTACTGCTGGGCATAACCTTACTGCACGGGCATATATCTTACTGCACAGGCATATATCTTACTGCACGGGCATATATCTTACTGCACGGGCATATATCTTACTGCACGGGCATAACCTTACTGCACGGGCATATATCTTACTGCACGGGCATATATCTTACTGCATGGGCATATATCTTACTGCATGGGCATAGATCTTATGCACAGGCATAGATAGTACTGCACGGGCATAGATCATACTGCACGGGCATATATCTTACTGCATGGGCATATATCTTACTGCACGGGCATATATCTTACTGCATGGGCATAACCTTACTGCACAGGCATATATCTTACTGCACGGGCATATATCTTACTGCACGGACATAACCTTACTGCACAGGCATATATCTTACTGCATGGGCATAACCTTACTGCACAGGCATATATCTTACTGCACGGGCATATATCTTACTGCAAGGGCATAACCTTACTGCACGGGCATATATCTTACTGCACGGGCATATACCTTACTGCACGGGCATATATCTTACTGCACGGCATATATCTTACTGCACGGGCATATATCTTACTGCACGGGCATAACCTTACTGCACAGGCATATATCTTACTGCACGGGCATATATCTTACTGCACGGGCATAACCTTACTGCACGGGCATATATCTTACTGCACGGGCATAACCTTACTGCACGGGAATATATCTTACTGCACGGACATAACCTTACTGCACAGGCATATATCTTACTGCACGGGCATATATCTTACTGCACGGGCATAACCTTACTGCACGGGCATATATCTTACTGCACGGGCATAACCTTACTGCACAGGCATATATCTTACTGCACGGGCATATATCTTACTGCACGGGCATAACCTTACTGCATGGGCATAACCTTACTGCACGGGCATATATCTTACTGCACGGGCATATACCTTACTGCATGGGCATAACCTTACTGCACGGGCATATATCTTACTGCACGGGCATATATCTTACTGCACGGGCATATATCTTACTGCACGGACATAACCTTACTGCACGGATATATATCTTACTGCATGGGCATATATCGTACTGCACGGACATAACCTTACTGCATGGGCATAACCTTACTGCACGGGCATAACCTTACTACACGGGCATATATCTTACTGCATGGGCATAACCTTACTGCACGGGCATAGATCGTACTGCACGGGCATATATCTTACTGCACGGGCATATATCTTACTGCACGGGCATATATCTTACTGCACGGGCATAACCTTACTGCACGGGCATATATCTTACTGCACGGGCATATATCTTACTGCACGGACATATATCTTACTGCACGGGCATATATCTTACTGCATGGGCATAACCTTACTGCACGGGCATAGATCATACTGCATGGGCATATATCTTACTGCACGGGCATATATCTTACTACGCGGGCATAACCTTATTGCACGGGCATAACCTTACTGCACGGACATATATCTTACTGCACGGGCATATATCTTACTGCACGGGCATAACCTTACTGCATGGGCATAACCTTACTGCACGGACATATATCTTACTGCACGGGCATTTATCTTACTGCTGGGCATAACCTTACTGCATGGGCATAACCTTATGGATGGGCATATAACGTACTGCACGGACATAACCTTACTGCATGGGCATAACCTTACTGCACGGGCATAACCTTACTGCACGGGCATATATCTTACTGCACGGGCATAACCTTACTGCACGGGCATATATCTTACTGCACGGGCATATATCTTACTGCACGGGCATATGTCTTACTGCACGGGCATATGTCTTACTGCACGGGCATATGTCTTACTGCACGGGCATATATCTTACTGCACGGGCATATATCTTACTGCATGGGCATAACCTTACTGCACGGGCATATATCTTACTGCACGGGCATATATCTTACTGCACAGGCATATATCTTACTGCACTGGGGCATATATCTTACTGCACGGGCATAGATAGTACTGCACGGCATATATCTTACTGCACGGGCATATATCTTACTGCACTGGGGCATATATCTTACTGCATGGGCATAGATAGTACTGCACGGGCATAGATAGTACTGCACGGGCATAGATAGTAATGCACGGGCATAGATCATACTGCACGGGCATAGATAGTACTGCACGGGCATAGATCGTACTGCACGGGCATAGATCATACTGCACGGGCATAGATAGTAATGCACGGGCATAGATAGTACTGCACGGGCATATATCTTACTGCACTGGGGCATAGATCGTACTGCATGTGCATATATTGTACTGCACAGGCATAGATCATACTGCACGGGCATAGATCGTACTGCACGGGCATAGATCATACTGCACGGGCATAGATCATACTGCACGGGCATAGATCGTACTGCACAGGCATAGATAGTACTGCACGGGCATAGATCATACTGCACGGGCATAGATCATACTGCACGGGCATAGATCGTACTGCACGGGCATAGATCATACTGCACGGGCATAGATAGTAATGCACGGGCATAGATAGTACTGCACAGGCATAGATCATACTGCACGGGCATAGATCATACTGCACGGGCATAGATCGTACTGCACGGGCATAGATCGTACTGCACAGGCATAGATCATACTGCACGGGCATAGATAGTAATGCACGGGCATAGATCATACTGCACGGGCATAGATCGTACTGCACAGGCATAGATCATACCGCACGGGCATAGATCGTACTGCACGGGCATAGATCGTACTGCACAGGCATAGATCATACTGCACGGGCATAGATAGTACTGCACGGGCATAGATCGTACTGCACGGGCATAGATCGTACTGCACAGGCATAGATCATACTGCACAGGCATAGATCATACTGCACAGGCATAGATCATACTGCACGGGCATAGATAGTAATGCACGGGCATAGATAGTACTGCACAGGCATAGATCGTACTGCACGGGCATAGATCATACTGCACGGGCATAGATCATACTGCACAGGCATAGATAGTAATGCACGGGCATAGATAGTACTGCACAGGCATAGATCATACTGCACGGGCATAGATCGTACTGCACGGGCATAGATCGTACTGCACGGGCATAGATCATACTGCACAGGCATAGATCATACTGCACGGATAGACCTCTAAAATGTTGTAAATAAACATGATGTTGTCCCTGTTGGACATATACATACACTTCAACTATGCTGCCCCCGTCACCAACCAACACCCACACCAAACCTTCATCCACCCAAACCCACAACTCCCCCACCTCAACTTCTGTCAACCCACTAAATTCATGTCACCCCCTAACCCCACCTAAACCCCCATCACCCACTTAATAACCACCCACTCACCCACCTAAACCCTTGTCACCCACTTAATCCCACCTCATCCCCCCATTCACCCACCCTCACCCACCTGTTCACCCACCTAAACCCTCCCTTCACCCACCTAAACCCTCCCATTCACCCACCTAAACCCTCACCTTCACCCACCTGAACCCTCCCCTTCACCCACCTAAACCCTCCCCCACCTAAACCCACCCGTTCACCCACATAAACCCTCCCGTTCACCCACCTAAATCCTCCCCTTCACCCACCTAAACCCTCCCCCTCACCCACCTAAACCCTCCCTTCACCCACCTAAACCCTTCACCCACCTGAATCCTCCCCTTCACCCACCTAAACCCTCCCCCTCACCCACCTAAACCATCCCCCTCACCCACCTAAACCCTCCCTTCACCCACCTAAACCCTCCCCTCACCCACCTAAACCCTCCCGTTCACCCACCTAAACCCTCCCCCTCACCCACATAAACCCTCCCTTCACCCACTCACCCACCTAAACCCTCCTGTTCACCCACCTAAACCCTCCCTTCACCCAATCACCCACCTAAACCCTCCCCTTCACCCACCTAAACCATCCCGTTCACCCACCTAAACCCTACCTTCACCCACTCACCCACCTAAACCCTCCCCCTCACCCACCCAAACCCTCCCCTTCACCCACCCAAGCCCTCCCCTTCACCCACCTTGTATTACTAGCCCACCACTGTCAATATCATCATTAATGCAAATCAGTTAATATAATAATAATCATTTGTCATCAAATAAAACCTAACAGATGTTTAACTCATCAAGGCTATATTTATTTCACTATCTCCACTAGTGATTTTCACCCGCGGAATCCCTTTACGAGGTACTACCCATTCATTTGCATTGTTCTGCGGGGAAAAGGAAACCTTACGAAAAGTGGCCAAATTTCACGCTAATGCTTTGGAAAGAGAATGAAATCTGTTATGACAACATGATATCTTCGTGGAGGTAGAGTGTCACTGGAGCAGTCTCCTATAACCAGAATTATTAGTAAAGTAAAATAGAACATTTATATTAGACGGTAAATTTTCTTCAAATTTTGCAAATTAATCTGTGAAATGATACATATAATTAATCCTTGAATGATGATGATAATTAAAATAATCTGTCAATTTATGTTTGAATTAGTGAATTTTTTATACTTTATTTATTTTACAACGATTGCGAAGCAAGTTTTAACAACTTATATTAATCACTCTCGTTGGCTGGAATTTGGAGTAAATATGTTTCTGGTCAGAGAAGAAAATGTTTTCTAAATACAGTAAAAACCCTCTTAAACGACCACCTCGATTTTCGAGACCACCCCGCTATTGTGATCGATTTTTTCCAGAACGGAATATTTCACTATATATGTCAATGGTCGTTGACCCCGATAACCAGACCACTCCGTTATTCCGTAATATGACCAGTTAATTCAGACAAATGCCATTAATCCTATGCTAATTGAACCCCTAATACGACTGCGGGCGATTTTCTCACTTTCATTGATCACACATGATAAAACATTTTTAATTATGTCCCAGTTTTACGACAATTAAGCGACCACTTTATGGTATCGGTCAACGTTAAGTGAGATAAACACGGAAGTGTTGATTGTAAATGATTGGTTTTGATTGCTTTTAATCTTTTGTATATTGTCTGGAGTACAAACTGTTGCAAGCAAAGCACAAGGTAGGTATTATGTGTTTCTATTAATAGATAATTACTTCTTTTTGTTTGCTAATCTTTGCGATATTGTCTACATGTCTACGTCCCCGCGAGGGGTTCGACATTAAAGGAACTACATGTCTACGTCCCCGCGAGGGGTTCGACATTAAAGGAACTATATGTCTACGTCCCCGCGAGGGGTTCGACATTAAAGGAACTATATGTCTATGTCCCTGCAAGGGGTTCGACATTAAATGAACATAAATAGAAAGATAGATATTGGATTAATTAATCTCCTCGAGTGTTGGACAATAAAAGATTATCATTAAGACATTAAGTATGTTTCATATCACAAAAGAACACAAGAAATTATCATGTAGTAAAATTATCATAATTTGGTCTTCTTGACCAAACTCGATAAAGAGACCACCCCGCTAATAAGACCACTTTTTGGAAGTCCCATAGGTGGTCTTATTGTAGGGGTTTTACTGTACATGTGTTGTCACTCAAGCAACTTAAAGACAGAGATTTTGAAAAATTATAACAAAAAAAAAAACTAATAATTTTATAACGATTCACGGATAAATTTGGGCTGTCAGATTAGCGCAGTGGTTAGCACGCGCGCTTCTCACCAATGCAACCTGGGTTAGATCCTCGGACCGGGAAGTATGTAAGATGGTACGGTGGTCGCCAGATAGGACAGGTGGGTTTTCTCCGGGTACTCCGGTTTCCTCCCACACGAATGACCACATTTACGCTTTCATCCGCGCCAACGAGAGTGATTAATATAAGTTGTTAAAATCGTTATTAAATAAATAAAGTTTAAACTGATAAATCTGCAATACATGGGTAATTCTTTACTTTGTTCTATGTGATTATTGCAGGATATTTGCATATATAATTAATACAATTACATTGACCTGCAGTTTGTCTCATATCGTGAAACATATCAGTTTGAAGTATCTGACCTGATGACAATCTCAATTAATATTTAAACACTTGCAGGTCATGTGACCTCCATATGAAGATGATACGGTATCACGTTACAGATCCTCATGATGGAACCCTCATGGACACCGGCACACACAGATTGCTTGCTTCATGTCACATCTGGCTGTGACATACAATAAGCTTGTGAAGATAAGATACATGTCAAATGGCTCAATTCAATTTAGAAATTAATATTGATGTTTGTGCACGTTCATGAATGATTCAGAAAGGGAGATAATCAGTTATCGTCACATCACCCGTCCGACACTTCTCCGATATGAAAATTGATATTTTAACGAGGAAGACATGATGCAATTATCTTTATAAAAAATGACTAAAATGTTTGCTATACAGTAACTATATCAGGTGCAACATCAAACATGAGGCTAAAGAAATGACTGGCACTAACTGACGATAGCTGGCACTAACTGACGATAGCTGGCACTAACTGATGATAGCTGGCACTAACTGACGATGGCTGGCACTAACTGACGATGACTGGCACTAACTGACGATGGTATGACTAGTGGTTATATCACTGAGACTAGATGGCTGGCACTAACTGACGATGGCTGGCACTAACTGACGATGGCTGGCACTAACTGATGATGGCTGGCACTAACTGATGATAGCTGGCACTAACTGATGATGGCTGGCACTAACTGACGATAGCTGGCACTAACTGATGATGGCTGGCACTAACTGATGATAGCTGGCACTAACTGATGATGGATGTCACTAACTGACGATGGCTGGCACTAACTGACGATAGCTGGCACTAACTGATGATGGCTGGCACTAACTGATGATAGCTGGCACTAACTGATGATGGATGTAACTAACTGACGATGGCTGGCACTAACTGACGATAGCTGTCACTAACTGACAGTGGCTGGCACTAACAGATGATGGCTGGCACTAACTGACAATGGCTGGCACTAACTGACTATAGCTGGCACTAACTGACGATAGCTGGCACTAACTGATGATGGTAACTGACGGTAGCTGGGACTAACTGATGGTAGCTGGCACTAACTGATGGTAGCTGGCACTAACTGATGATGGCTGGCACTAACTGACGGTAGCTGGCACTAACTGATGGTAGCTGGTACTAACTGACGATAGCTGGCACTAACTGATGATAGCTGGCACTAACTGACGATGGCTGGCACTAACTGACGATGGCTGGCACTAACTGACGATGGCTGGCATTAACTGACGATAGCTGGCACTAACTGACGATAGCTGGCACAAACTGACGATAGCTGGCACTAACTGACGATGACTGGCACTAACTGACGATAGCTGGCACTAACTGACAGTGGCTGGCACTAACTGACAATGACTGGCACTAACTGACGATGACTGGCACTAACTGACGATAGCTGGCACTAACTGACAATGACTGGCACTAACTGACGATGGCTAGCACTAACTGACAATGACTGGCACTAACTGACGATAGCTGGCACTAACTGACGATGGCTAGCACTAACTGACTATGACTGGCACTAACTGACGATGACTGGCACTAACTGACGATAGCTGGCACTAACTGACGATGGCTGGCACTAACTGACAATGACTGGCACTAACTGATGATGGTATGACTAGTGGTTATATCACTGAGACTAGATGGCTGGCACTAACTGACAATGGCTAGCACTAACTGACGATGACTGGCACTAACTGACGATGGTATGACTAGTGGTTATATCACTGAGACTAGATGGCTGGCACTAACTGACAATGGCTGGCACTAACTAACGATGACTGGCACTAACTGACGATGGTATGACTAGTGGTTATATCACTGAGACTAAATGGCTGGCACTAACTGACAATGGCTGGCACTAACTGACGGTGACTGGCACTAACTGATGATGGCTAGCACTAACTGACAATGGCTGGCACTAACTGACGATGACTGGCACTAACTGACGATGGTATGACTAGTGGTTATATCACTGAGACTAGATGGCTGGCACTAACTGATGATAACTGGCACTAACTGACGATGACTGGCACTAACTGACAATGGCTGGCACTAACTGATGATAGCTGGCACTAACTGATGATGGCTGGCACTAACTGATGATAGCTGGCACTAACTGACAATGGCTGTCACTAACTGATGATGGCTGGCACTAACTGACGATGGCTGGCACTAACTGACAATGGCTGGCACTAACTGATGATAGCTGGCACTAACTGACAATGGCTGGCACTAACTGACAATGGCTGGCACTAACTGATGATGGCTGACACTAACTGATGATAGCTGGCACTAACTGACGATGGCTGGCACTAACTGATGATGGCTGGCACTAACTGATGATGGCTGGCACTAACTGACAATGGATGGCACTAACTGATGATAGCTGGCACTAACTGACGATGGATGGCACTAACTGATGATGGCTGGCACTAACTGATGATGGCTGGCACTAACTGATGATGGCTGGCACTAACTGATGATAGCTGGCACTAACTGATGATGGCTGGCACTAACTGATGATAGCTGGCACTAACTGATGATGGCTGGCACTAACTGACGATGGCTGGCACTAACTGATGATGACTGGCACTAACTGATGATGGCTGGCACTAACTGACGATGGCTGGCACTAACTGATGATGGCTGGCACTAACTGACGATGGCTGGCACTAACTGATGATGGCTGGCACTAACTGACGAAGGCTGGCACTAACTGACGATGGCTGGCACTAACTGATGATGGCTGGCACTAACTGATGATGGCTGGCACTAACTGATGATAGCTGGCACTAACTGACGATGGCTGGCACTAACTGATGATGGCTGGCACTAACTGATGATAGCTGGCACTAACTGACGATGGCTGGCACTAACTGACGATGGCTGGCACTAACTGACAATGGCTGGCACTAACTGATGATGGCTGGCACTAACTGACGATGGCTGGCACTAACTGATGATGGCTGGCACTAACTGATGATGGCTGGCACTAACTGACGATGGCTGGCACTAACTGACGATGGCTGGCACTAACTGATGATGGCTGGCACTAACTGATGATGGCTGGCACTAACTGACAATGGCTGGCACTAACTGATGATGGCTGGCACTAACTGATGATGGCTGGCACTAACTGACGGTCATATGACTAGTGGTACTAACTGACGATGGCTGGCACTAACTGATGATGGCTGGCACTAACTGATGATGGCTGGCACTAACTGATGATGGCTGGCACTAACTGATGATGGCTGGCACTAACTGACGATGGCTGGCACTAACTGACGATGGCTGGCACTAACTGACGATGGCTGGCACTAACTGACAATGGCTGGCACTAACTGACGATGGCTGGCACTAACTGACGATGGCTGGCACTAACTGACGATGGCTGGCACTAACTGACGATGGCTGGCACTAACTGACGATGGCTGGCACTAACTGACGATGGCTGGCACTAACTGACGATGGCTGTCACTAACTGATGATGGCTGGCACTAACTGACAATGGCTGGCACTAACTGACGGTCGTATGACTAGTGGCACTAACTGACGGTCGTATGACTAGTGGCACTAACTGACGGTCGTATGACTAGTGGTACTAACTGACGGTCGTATGACTAGTGGCACTAACTGACGGTCGTATGACTAGTGGCACTAACTGACGGTCGTATGACTAGTGGCACTAACTGACAATATAAACCCACCTTACAGACAGGAACTTGGTTATGGCTACGAGCAGTCCGAGACAATGCTGTATAAACTCTGCAGCTTCCTTGTCCGCATCGATTGGCCCCTCAACCATCCGTAGATACTGAGTCAGCTTATCCACTAGACCCACGCTGATTATATAACTGCAAATAAACAGAAAACAGCTGTAGCAAATATTCAGAGCTCACACCATGAGCTTAAACCATGATATCAAAGTGTATACCATGAGCTTAAACCATGATATCAGAGCTTATATCATGAGCTTAAACCATGATATCAAAGCTTATACCATGAGCTTAAACCATGATATCAGAGCTTAAACCATGATATCAGAGCTTAAACCATGACATCAGAGCTTATACCATAGCTTAAACCATGATATCAGAGCTTAAACCATGATATTAAAGCTTATACCATGAGCTTAAACATTGATATCAGAGCTTACACCCTGATTTCAGAGCTTATACCATGATTCAGCATTTATAATAAGATTAAGGCCATAATCACCCCAAGCCACCCATTCTCCTCATAGTGTTTATAACCAGACACATGGAAAGCCATCCATTCTCCTCGTAGTGTTTATAACCAGACACATGGAAAGCCATCCATTCTCCTCATAGTGTTTATAACCAGACACATGGAAAGCCATCCATTCTCCTCGTAGTGTTTATAACCAGATACATGGAAAGCCATCCATTCTCCTCGTAGTGTTTATAACCAGACACATGGAAAGCCATCCATTCTCCTCATAGTGTTTATAACCAGACACATGGAAAGCCATCCATTCTCCTCATAGTGTTTATAACCAGATACATGGAAAGCCATCCATTCTCCTCGTAGTGTTTATAACCAGACACATGGAAAGCCATCCATTCTCCTCGTAGTGTTTATAACCAGACACATGGAAAGCCATCCATTCTCCTCATAGTGTTTATAACCAGACACATGGAAAGCCATCCATTCTCCTCATAGTGTTTATAACCAGACACATGGAAAGCCATCCATTCTCCTCGTAGTGTTTATAACCAGACACATGGAAAGCCATCCATTCTCCTCATAGTGTTTATAACCAGACACATGGAAAGCCATCCATTCTCCTCATAGTGTTTATAACCAGACACATGGAAAGCCATCCATTCTCCTTATAGTGTTTATAACCAGACACATGGAAAGCCATCCATTCTCCTCATAGTGTTTATAACCAGAAACATTGAAAGCCATCCATTCTCCTCATATATAGTGTTTATAACCAGACACATGGAAAGCCATCCATTCTCCTCATAGTGTTTATAAGTGGGTTTTTTGTGTTTTCCAGATACATGGAAAGCCATCCATTCTCCTCGTAACGTTTATAACCAGACACATGGAAAGCCATCCATTCTCCTCGTAACGTTTATAACCAGACACATGGAAAGCCATCCATTCTCCTCGTAGTGTTTATAACCAGATACATGGAAAGCCATCCATTCTCCTCATAGTGTTTATAACCAGACACATGGAAAGCCATCCATTCTCCTCGTAGTGTTTATAACCAGAAACATTGAAAGCCATCCATTCTCCTTATATATAGTGTTTATAACCAGATACATGGAAAGCCATCCATTCTCCTCGTAACGTTTATAACCAGACACATGGAAAGCCATCCATTCTCCTCATAGTGTTTATAACCAGATACATGGAAAGCCGTCCATTCTCCTCGTAGTGTTTATAACCAGACACATGGAAAGCCATCCATTCTCCTCATAGTGTTTATAACCAGACACATGGAAAGCCATCCATTCTCCTCATAGTGTTTATAACCAGACACATGGAAAGCCATCCATTCTCCTCGTAGTGTTTATAACCAGATACATTGAAAGCCATCCATTCTCCTCATAGTGTTTATAACCAGACACATGGAAAGCCATCCATTCTCCTCATAGTGTTGATAACCAGACACATGGAAAGCCATCCATTCTCCTCGTAGTGTTTATAACCAGACACATGGAAAGCCATCCATTCTCCTCATAGTGTTTATAACCAGACACATGGAAAGCCATCCATTCTCCTCATAGTGTTTATAACAAGACACATGGAAAGCCATCCATTCTCCTAATAGTGTTTATAACCAGACACATGGAAAGCCATCCATTCTCCTCATAGTGTTTATAACCAGACACATGGAAAGCCATCCATTCTCCTCGTAGTGTTTATAACCAGATACATTGAAAGCCATCCATTCTCCTCATAGTGTTTATAACCAGACACATGGAAAGCCATCCATTCTCCTCATAGTGTTTATAACCAGACACATGGAAAGCCATCCATTCTCCTCGTAGTGTTTATAACCAGACACATGGAAAGCCATCCATTCTCCTCATAGTGTTTATAACCAGACACATGGAAAGCCATCCATTCTCCTCATAGTGTTTATAACCAGACACATGGAAAGCCATCCATTCTCCTCATATTGTGTTTATAACCAGACACATGGAAAGCCATCCATTCTCCTCATAGTGTTTATAACCAGACACATGGAAAGCCATCCATTCTCCTCATAGTGTTTATAACCAGACACATGGAAAGCCACCCATTCTCCTCATAGTGTTTATAACCAGACACATGGAAAGCCATCCATTCTCCTCATAGTGTTTATAACCAACATGGAAAGCCATCCATTCTCCTCATAGTGTTTATAACCAGACACATGGAAAGCCATCCATTCTCCTCGTAGTGTTTATAACCAGACCATGGAAAGCCATCCATTCTCCTCATAGGTTTATAACCAGACACATGGAAAGCCATCCATTCCCTCATAGTGTTATAACCAGACCATGGAAAGCCATCCATCTCCTCGTAGTGTTTATAACCAGACACATGGAAAGCCATCCATCCCTCGAACGTTTATAACCAGACACATGGAAAGCCATCCATTCTCCTCATAGTGTTTATAACCAGACACATGGAAAGCCATCCATTCTCCTCGTAACGTTTATAACCAGACACATGGAAAGCCATCCATTCTCCTCAGTGTTTATAACCAGACACATGGAAAGCCATCCATTCTCCTCGTAACGTTTATAACCAGACACATGGAAAGCCATCCATTCTCCTCATAGTGTTTATAACCAGACACATGGAAAGCCATCCATTCTCCTCGTAACGTTTATAACCATACACATGGAAAGCCATCCATTCTCCTCATAGTGTTTATAACCAGACACATGGAAAGCCATCCATTCTCCGAGAACATAAAAACAATAAGTCACTCAATCTCAAAAAGAAACCAATATAATTCATTCTTCTAAATTAGGCTGTAAAACCCCATTCATCCGATTAAACAGGTCAAAACATTCTCCTAGAATGACATAATAGAACTCTTGCACGTAGACAGGGGGAAATACCACACAGCACCCATTCTAGACCGACATAATAGAACTCTTGCACGTAGACAGGGGGGAAATACCACACAGCACCCATTCTAGACCGACATAATAGAACTCTTGCACGTAGACAGGGGGAAATACCACACATCACCCATTCTAGACCGACATAATAGAACTCTTGCACGTAGACAGGGGAAATACCACACAGCACCCATTCTAGACCGACATAATAGAACTCTTGCACGTAGACAGGGGGGAAATACCACACAGCACCCATTCTAGACCGACATAATAGAACTCTTGCACGTAGACAGGGGGAAATACCACACAGCACCCATTCTAGACCGACATAATAGAACTCTTGCACGTAGACAGGGGGGAATACCACACAGCACCCATTCTAGACCGACATAATAGAACTCTTGCACGTAGACAGGGGGAAATACCACACAGCACCCATTCTAGACCGACATAATAGAACTCTTGCACGTAGACAGGGGGGAAATACCACACAGCACCCATTCTAGACCGACATAATAGAACTCTTGCACGTAGACAGGGGGGAAATACCACACAGCACCCATTCTAGACCGACATAATAGAACTCTTGCACGTAGACAGGGGGAAATACCACACAGCACCCATTCTAGACCGACATAATAGAACTCTTGCACGTAGACAGGGGGGGAAATACCACACAGCACCCATTCTAGACCGACATAATAGAACTCTTGCACGTAGACAGGGGGGAAATACCACACAGCACCCATTCTAGACCGACATAATAGAACTCTTGCACGTAGACAGGGGGAAATACCACACAGCACCCATTCTAGACCGACATAATAGAACTCTTGCACGTAGACAGGGGGAAATACCACACAACACCCATTCTAGACCGACATAATAGAACTCTTGCACGTAGACAGGGGGGGAAATACCGCACAGCACCCATTCTAGACCGACATAGTCAAAGTCAATCATCCTTTCCCGAGTTTGTTCCTTCGCTATATTCAATAAAGACATCATCATTGGGAAATAAAACACAAGTCATAAAATTCCGCACCATAAAAGGCGGTGAGCCTGAAGGTGTAAAATTTGCATTATCACTCCGCATATACGGGGCTTTATGTTACAAAAAATACGCTGCGCAGTCTGCCATTGACTCTACATTCAAATTATCATGACATTATATCTTAAAACAGCCCGGATTTGGTAATAAAATGTTTTTTGTTTTATAAATTGAGCATGTTGTTTTGATCAATAGAATCAGTGGTAAGTGAGAGAGAGGACACATATTTTAAGTACATTTGGCATAAAAACGCAGCTGATCATGTGATAAGATATAACAGACTGCTACCCTGTCGCTACGATGCGGGAACCAATCTCCTACTTGTTCAAAGCTCATTTGCAATCGTAAAACAAATAATAAAAAAATAATTTTTCCGGATAATTTGCATATTTTATCCATTCTTGCAACAAAATGAAAAATTGTTAATAGTAAACGACTATATAGATGAATCATTTTAAAACAAAACCTATAAATTCACAGGTATCACGAAGCGATCTATGATTTTATATTGAAGCCACGTGAAATTGGATTAAAAGGAAATTTCTACAGAATGTCACAGAAATAATTCAACTAATTTATAAACATCGTAACTGACATTTGATGACAATTTTATATAAAACAAGCTTAAAAGCATGTTTGAAATAACACAATATATATTGTGAAAAGGGGTGATGACATTCTAAGTATTTCATTTACACATTAGCTACAAATCTTGGAAACAAATTTCATTTGTCCCAACAACTTCTGAAATGATGAATAAGTTGGTTGATGAGATGGCTACACGAGATATTGCAGCACATGGTGGCCCCGTCATTAGTCTGGTTGAGGGGTTAAATGAGGGCTAATGTCCCTCACACAGGCTATTGTACCATCAATTAGCCATGGTGCAGGAAATGGTGGACTAGTTCATGACCATACATCCGTTCCAGCAATACAATATCTGTAACATCAGCGGGAGAGATGAACTCGATGCAGTGTAAATGAACGCTCCACCCACCACAAACTCTACAACATTTCTGTAACATCAGCAGGGAGAGATGGACTCGATGCAGTGTAAATGAACGCTCCACCCACCACAAACTCTACAACATTTCTGTAACATCAGCGGGGAGAGATGAACTTGGTGCAGTGAACGGTTCACCCACCACAAACTGATATACTGGTCTGTACACTAGATGGATATACTGGTCTGTACACTAGATGGATATACTGGTCTGTACACTAGATGGATATACTGGTCTGTACACTAGATGGATATACTGGTCTGTACACTAGATGGATATACTGGTCTGTACACTAGATGGATATACTGGTCTGTACACTAGATGGATATACTGGTCTGTACACTAGATGGATATACTGGTCTGTACACTAGATGGATATACTGGTCTGTACACTAGATGGATATACTGGTCTGTACACTAGATGGGTATACTGGTATATACACTAGATGGATATACTGGTCTGTACACTAGATGGATATACTGGTATGTACACTAGATGGATATACTGGTCTGTACACTAGATGGATATACTGGTCTGTACACTAGATGGATATACTGGTCTGTACACTAGATGGATATACTGGTCTGTACACTAGATGGATATACTGGTTGTACACTAGATGGATATACTGGTCTGTACACTAGATGGATATACTGGTCTGTATACTAGATGGATATACTGGTCTGTACATTAGATGTATATACTGGTCTGTACACTAGATGGATATACTGGTCTGTACACTAGATGGATATACTGGTCTGTACACTAGATGGATATATGGTTGTACACTAGATGGTTCTGTATACTGGTATGTACACTAGATGGATATACTGGTCTGTACACTAGATGGATATACTGGTTGTACACTAGATGGGTATACTGATATATACCATAGATGGATATACTGGTCTGTACACTAGATAGGTATACTGGTCTGTACACTAGATGGATATACTGGTCTGTACACTAGATGGATATACTGGTATGTACACTAGATGGATATACTGGTCTGTACACTAGATGGATATACTGGTCTGTACACTAGATGGATATACTGGTCTGTACACTAGATGGATATACTGGTCTGTACACTAGATGGATATACTGGTCTGTACACTAGATGGATATACTGGTATGTACACTAGCTGGATATACTGGTATGTACACTAGATGGATATACTGGTCTGTACACTAGATGGTTATACTGGTCTGTACACTAGATGGATATACTGGTCTGTACACTAGATGGATATACTGGTCTGTACACTAGATGGATATACTGGTCTGTACACTAGATGGATATACTGGTCTGTACACTAGATGGGTATACTGGTCTGTACACTAGATGGATATACTGGTCTGTACACTAGATGGATATACTGGTCTGTACACTAGATGGATATACTGGTATGTACACTAGATGGATATACTGGTCTGTACACTAGATGGGTATACTGGTCTGTACACTAGATGGATATACTGGTCTGTACACTAGATGGATATACTGGTCTGTACACTAGATGGGTATACTGGTATGTACACTAGATGGATATACTGGTCTGTACACTAGATGGATATACTGGTCTGTACACTAGATGGATATACTGGTCTGTACACTAGATGGATATACTGGTCTGTACACTAGATGGATATACTGGTCTGTACACTAGATGGATATACTGGTCTGTACACTAGATGGATATACTGGTCTGTACACTAAATGGATATACTGGTCTGTATACTAGATGGATATACTGGTCTGTACATTAGATGTATATACTGGTCTGTACACTAAATGGATATACTGGTCTGTATACTAGATGTATATACTGATCTGTACATTAGATGTATATACTGGTATGTACACTAAATGGATATACTGGTCTGTATACTAGATGTATATACTGGTCTGTACATTAGATGTATATACTGGTCTGTACACTAGATGTATATACTGGTCTGTACATTAGATGGATATTTCAGTCTACCAGCAGGATATTTGTAATTCATTGTGATATAAAGTGAAACCCATCAGTAAAGACCAGACGGGTCTGTAGTCCAGTGGTAACACGCTGGACTGGTAATTCAGGGATCGCAGGTTCGATCCCTCATCTGACCGTAATAAAATTAACAGCCTTTCAGATGGGACGTTAAACCGAGGTCTTGTGTCGGTGCTTTACACCGTGCACGTAAAAGAATCAGAGGAGATTCTGGAATGGGTCTCTGTCTGTATCATTGCACTATTCTCCAAAATCTAAAATAACATATCTCTTCAGGAGGCGTCGCTCATATGGGCAACCGGTAGCGACGATAAATAAACGTAAAAAAAACAACGTAGTGTTTATATCTAAAACCTTGGTCATAGCAGCTAACTGTGCCTAGTTTATATCTAAACCCTTGGTCATAGCAGCTAACTGTGCCTAGTTTATATCTAAACCCTTGGTCATAGCAGCTAACTGTGCCTAGTTTATATCTAAACCCTTGGTCATAGCAGCTAACTGTGCCTAGTTTATATATAAACCCTTGGTCATAGCAGCTAACTGTGCCTAGTTTATATCTAAACCCTTGGTCATAGCAGCTAACTGTGCCTAGTTTATATCTAAACCCTTGGTCATAGCAGCTAACTGTGCCTAGTTTATATCTAAACCCTTGGTCATAGCAGCTAACTGTGCCTAGTTTATATCTAAACCCTTAAAGAACCAGAGGAGACTCTGGAATGGGTCTCTGTCTGTATCATTGCACTATCCTCCAAAAATCTAAAATGACTAATCTCTTCAGGAGACATCGCTCATATGGGTAACCGGTAGCGACGATAAATAAACGTAAAACACACAAATAAAGAGGATCATTTGGAATAGCATAGAATGAATACTTAAACCAGGAGGTGAACACACTACATGTTGTATGGGTAACTAGAACAGCATGCTGGGTAACTAGAACAGCATGCTGGGTAACTAGAACAGCATGATGGGTAACTAGAACAGCATGCTGGGTAACTAGAACAGCATGATGGGTAACTAGAACAGCATGATGGGTAACTAGAACAGCATGGTGGGTAACTAGAACAGCATGATGGGTAACTAGAACAGCATGATGGGTAACTAGAACAGCATGGTGGGTAACTAGAACAGCATGGTGGGTAACTAGAACAGCATGGTGGGTAACTAGAACAGCGAACACACTACATGTTGTATGGGTAACTAGAACAGCATGCTGGGTAACTAGAACAGCATGCTGGGTAACTAGAACAGCATGATGGGTAACTAGAACAGCATGCTGGGTAACTAGAACAGCATGGTGGGTAACTAGAACAGCATGATGGGTAACTAGAACAGCATGGTGGGTAACTAGAACAGCATGATGGGTAACTAGAACAGCATGATGGGTAACTAGAACAGCATGGTGGGTAACTAGAACAGCATGGTGGGTAACTAGAACAGCGAACACACTACATGTTGTATGGGTAACTAGAACAGCATGCTGGGTAACTAGAACAGCATGGTGGGTAACTAGAACAGCATGGTGGGTAACTAGAACAGCATGGTGGGGTAACTAGAACAGCATGGTGGGTAACTAGAACAGCATGATGGGTAACTAGAACAGCATGGTGGGTAACTAGAACAGCATGGTGGGTAACTAGAACAGCATGGTGGGTAACTAGAACAGCATGATGGGTAACTAGAACAGCATGATGGGTAACTAGAACAGCATGATGGGTAACTAGAACAGCCTGATGGGTAACTAGAACAGCATGGTGGGTAACTAGAACAGCATGATGGGTAACTAGAACAGCCTGATGGGTAACTAGAACAGCATGATGGGTAACTAGAACAGCATGGTGGGTAACTAGAACAGCATGATGGGTAACTAGAACAGCATGGTGGGTAACTAGAACAGCATGGTGGGTAACTAGAACAGCATGATGGGTAACTAGAACAGCATGGTGGGTAACTAGAACAGCATGGTGGGTAACTAGAACAGCGAACACACTACATGTTGTATGGTAACTAGAACAGCATGTTGGGTAACTAGAACAGCATGCTGGGTAACTAGAACAGCATGCTGGGTAACTAGAACAGCATGGTGGGTAACTAGAACAGCATGGTGGGTAACTAGAACAGCATGGTGGGTAACTAGAACAGCATGGTGGGTAACTAGAACAGCATGGTGGGTAACTAGAACAGCATGCTGGGTAACTAGAACAGCATGGTGGGTAACTAGAACAGCATGGTGGGTAACTAGAACAGCATGATGGGTAACTAGAACAGCATGGTGGGTAACTAGAACAGCATGGTGGGTAACTAGAACAGCATGATGGGTAACTAGAACAGCATGGTGGGTAACTAGAACAGCATGGTGGGTAACTAGAACAGCGAACACACTACATGTTGTATGGGTAACTAGAACAGCATGTTGGGTAACTAGAACAGCATGCTGGGTAACTAGAACAGCATGGTGGGTAACTAGAACAGCATGGTGGGTAACTAGAACAGCATGGTGGGTAACTAGAACAGCATGATGGGTAACTAGAACAGCATGATGGGTAACTAGAACAGCATGATGGGTAACTAGAACAGCATGATGGGTAACTAGAACAGCATGATGGGTAACTAGAACAGCATGGTGGGTAACTAGAACAGCATGATGGGTAACTAGAACAGCATGGTGGGTAACTAGAACAGCATGGTGGGTAACTAGAACAGCATGATGGGTAACTAGAACAGCATGGTGGGTAACTAGAACAGCATGGTGGGTAACTAGAACAGCGAACACACTACATGTTGTATGGGTAACTAGAACAGCATGTTGGGTAACTAGAACAGCATGCTGGGTAACTAGAACAGCATGGTGGGTAACTAGAACAGCATGGTGGGTAACTAGAACAGCATGGTGGGTAACTAGAACAGCATGATGGGTAACTAGAACAGCATGCTGGGTAACTAGAACAGCATGGTGGGTAACTAGAACAGCCTGATGGGTAACTAGAACAGCCTGATGGGTAACTAGAACAGCCTGATGGGTAACTAGAACAGCATGATGGGTAACTAGAACAGCATGGTGGGTAACTAGAACAGCATGGTGGGTAACTAGAACAGCATGATGGGTAACTAGAACAGCATGCTGGGTAACTAGAACAGCATGGTGGGTAACTAGAACAGCATGGTGGGTAACTAGAACAGCATGGTGGGTAACTAGAACAGCATGATGGGTAACTAGAACAGCATGATGGGTAACTAGAACAGCCTGATGGGTAACTAGAACAGCATGATGGGTAACTAGAACAGCCTGATGGGTAACTAGAACAGCATGATGGGTAACTAGAACAGCATGGTGGGTAACTAGAACAGCATGGTGGGTAACTAGAACAGCATGATGGGTAACTAGAACAGCATGATGGGTAACTAGAACAGCATGATGGGTAACTAGAACAGCATGGTGGGTAACTAGAACAGCATGATGGGTAACTAGAACAGCATGATGGGTAACTAGAACAGCATGCTGGGTAACTAGAACAGCATGGTGGGTAACTAGAACAGCATGATGGGTAACTAGAACAGCATGATGGGTAACTAGAACAGCATGATGGGTAACTAGAACAGCATGGTGGGTAACTAGAACAGCATGATGGGTGGTCAAAACAGCCGGTGCTTAGGTTTGAACGTAACCAGCCTTTGAGACGACTTCAAGAATCCCTTGTCAGAATATTTGGAATTTTTAATTTCTACACAAATTTCTCTCATACTTTTTTTGCCATTTTTCCATTAAAAGCATTTCTTCCCATTTCCTAGAATCGTAAAATACTGAGCCAATAGCAATGTAAGATGGTGGCTTATATAATACTGTCCTCCTACCAGCAACAATATACAACAAATACCGTGACATTTTGCCGAGACATTATCTGTTCCAGCTCTCACATAATCAATCTTGACACATTATATCTAGGAGCCACTTCAGAAAGCAGGGCCCATGCTTTTATCTCCGAGATGAAATTTCATTAGTAAGAAACATGGGTGAGGCAGAGATATTGCTTTGACGGCGGGCAGAACGTACCGAGTACTCCAACGCCAGGTTCATAGATAGAACCAGATAGCCGTAAATCAAAATTGACAGCAAAATATGATAATATTAAATTGGTAACGGTGCTCGATTTCAAAAATCAATTCCTGACAACATTATCGTAGATGACCGGTGAACATTTACACGGATGATTTAATGTTTAAATTGTACTTTTTATTTCATTGTTTTTTCAATTAACCCATTCAACACCAAGTAACTGACATGGACTGGTCCATGATATTTTTAGACCAATAAATTAATAACAAAATTACATTTGGATCAGTTCATTTATCAAAATGGGTAAACAAAATTCTAAACATTGTTATATTACATGAAAAAAGTGCAGATCCTGATGAGACGGCTCGTCACGAGCCGGCTCATCTGGATCTACACTTTTTTGTAAGCCAATTTAGAGGTATGTGGTGTTGAAAGGGCTAAACAAATTTCTGGAGAATTTTGTATTGATTTTGAGATACAAGATTAAATAAATAAAATATATTTAGTCTCTGGGTACAGTTAATGAATGGCACAGCATCATGGTGTCATATAAACTATCAATATTATGTACAAGTCATGAGCATTTTCTGCTATTTTAGGTAACTTCAAATTAATTATTTAAATTCCTGCATTAAAATGTTTATTCTTGTTCACGTCGTTATAACGCACGGGCAAGCAATATTCTCTTGTTGGGTTGGGTTTTATGGCACACCAACACTATTCAGACCAAATGTTGCTCAACAGGACCAAACATTCTGGTTCCACATCTCATTTATGTTTAAATAAAAATATGATTATATGGTAGCAAAAGTTTCACAAAAGATGGAATCACAGATAACGTAGCCTTCAATCCAGTACAGATAACGTAGCCTTCTATCCAGTAGATAGTGTAGCCTTCAATCCAGTACATATAACGTAGCCTTCTATCCAGTAGATAGTGTAGCCTTCAATCCAGTAGAGATAACATAGCCTTCAATCCAGTAGATAGTGTAGCCTTCAATCCAGTACATATAACGTAGCCTTCAATCCAGTAGATAGTGTAGCCTTCAATCCAGTACATATAACGTAGCCTTCAATCCAGTAGATAGTGTAGCCTTCAATCCAGTACATATAACGTAGCCTTCAATCCAGTACATATAATGTAGCCTTCAATCCAGTAGATAGTGTAGCCTTCAATCCAGTACAGATAATGTAGCCTTCAATCCAGTAGATAGTGTAGCCTTCAATCCAGTACAGATAATGTAGCCTTCAATCCAGTAGATAGTGTAGCCTTCAATCCAGTACAGATAATGTAGCCTTCAATCCAGTAGATAGTGTAGCCTTCAATCCAGTACAGATAACGTAGCCTTCAATCCAGTACAGATAACGTAGCCTTCAATACAGTACAGATAGTGTAGCCTTCTATCCAGTACAGATAGTGTAGCCTTCTATCCAGTACAGATAACGTAGCCTTCAATCCAGTACAGATAACGTAGCCTTCAATCCAGTACAGATAGTGTAGCCTTCTATCCAGTACAGATAGTGTAGCCTTCTATCCAGTACAGATAATGTAGCCTTCAATCCAGTACAGATAATGTAGCCTTCAATCCAGTACATATAGTGTAGCCTTCTATCCAGTACAGATAGTGTAGCCTTCTATCCAGTACAGATAGTGTAGCCTTCTATCCAGTACAGATAACGTAGCCTTCAATCCAGTACAGATAACGTAGCCTTCAATCCAGTACAGATAATGTAGCCTTCAATCCAGTACAGATAGTGTAGCCTTCTATCCAGTACAGATAGTGTAGCCTTCTATCCAGTACATATAACGTAGCCTTCAATCCAGTACATATAACGTAGCCTTCAATCCAGTAGATAATGTAGCCTTCAATCCAGTACAGATAACGTAGCCTTCAATCCAGTACAGATAACGTAGCCTTCAATCCAGTACAGATAATGTAGCCTTCAATCCAGTAGATAGTGTAGCCTTCAATCCAGTACAGATAACGTAGCCTTCAATCCAGTACAGATAATGTAGCCTTCAATCCAGTACAGATAATGTAGCCTTCAATCCAGTACAGATAACGTAGTCTTCAATCCAGTACAGATAATGTAGCCTTCAATCCAGTACAGATAATGTAGCCTTCAATCCAGTACAGATAATGTAGCCTTCAATCCAGTACAGATAATGTAGCCTTCAATCCAGTACAGATAATGTAGCCTTCAATCCAGTACAGATAATGTAGCCTTCAATCTAGTACAAATAATGTAGCCTTCAATCCAGTACAGATAACGTAGCCTTCTATCCAGTACAGATAATGTAGCCTTCAATCCAGTACAGATAACGTAGCCTTCTATCCAGTACAGATAACGTAGCCTTCAATCCAGTACAGATAATGTAGCCTTCAATCCAGTACAGATAATGTAGCCTTCATTCCAGTACAGATAATGTTGCCTTCAATCCAGTAGATAGTGTAGCCTTCATTCCAGTACAGATAACGTAGCCTTCAATCCAGTACAGATAACGTAGCCTTCATTCCAGTAGATAGTGTAGCCTTCATTTCAGTACAGATAATGTAGCCTTCAGTTCAGTACAGATAATGTAGCCTTCATTCCAGTACAAATAATATAGCCTTCATTCCAGTACAGATAATGTAGCCTTCATTCTAGTACAGATAATGTAGCCTTCATTCTAGTACAGATAATGTAGCCTTCATTCTAGTACAGTAATGTAGCCTTCATTCCAGTACAGATAATGTAGCCTTCATTCCTGTACAGATAATGTAGCCTTCATTCTAGTACAGAGTGTAGCCTTCATTCTAGTACAGAGTGTAGCCTTCATTCTAGTACAGATAATGTAGCCTTCATTCTAGTACAGATAATGTAGCCTTCATTCCAGTACAGATAATGTAGACTTCATTCCAGTACAGATAATGTAGCCTTCATTCCAGTACAGATAATGTAGCCTTCATTCCAGTACAGATAATGTAGCCACCTTCATTCTAGTACAGTAATGTAGCCTTCATTCTAGTACAGATAATGTCGCCTTCATTCCTGTACAGATAATGTAGCCTTCATTCTAGTACAGTAATGTAGCCTTCATTCCAGTACAGATAATGTAGCCTTCATTCCAGTACAGATAATGTAGCCTTCATTCCTGTACAGATAATGTAGCCTTCATTCTAGTACAGTTAATGTAGCCTTCATTCTAGTACAGATAATGTAGCCTTCATTCCAGTACAGATAATGTAGCCTTCATTCTAGTACAGATAATGTAGCTTTCATTCTAGTACAGATAATGTAGCCTTCATTCTAGTGCAGATAATGTAGCCTTCATTCTAGTACAGATAATGTAGCCTTCATTCTAGTGCAGATAATGTAGCCTTCATTGCAGTACAGATAATGTAGCCTTCATTCTAGTACAGCTACTGTAGCCTTCATTCTAGTACAGGTAATGTAGCCTTCATTCCAGTACAGATAATGTAGCCTTCATTCCAGTACAGATAATGTAGCCTTCATTCTAGTACAGATAATGTAGCCTTCATTCTAGTACAGATAATGTAGCCTTCATTGCAGTACAGATAATGTAGCCTTCATTCTAGTACAGATAATGTAGCCTTCATTCCAGTACAGATAATGTAGCCGCCTTCATTCCAGTACAGATAATGTAGCCTTCATTCCAGTACAGATAATGTAGCCTTCATTCTTCATTCCTGTACAGATAATGTAGCCTTCATTCCAGTACAGATACTGTAGCCTTCATTCTAGTACAGATAATGTAGCCTTCATTCCAGTACAGATAATGTAGCCTTCATTCCTGTACAGATACTGTAGCCTTCATTCCTGTACAGATACTGTAGCCTTCATTGCAGTACAGATAACGTAGCCTTCATTCTAGTACAGATAATGTAGCCTTCATTCTAGTACAGATAATGTAGCCTTCATTCCAGTACAGATAATGTAGCCTTCATTCCAGTACAGATAATGTAGCCGCCTTCATTCCTGTACAGATAATGTAGCCTTCATTGCAGTACAGATAATGTAGCCTTCATTCTAGTACAGATAATGTAGCCTTCATTCTAGTACAGATAATGTAACCTTCATTCCAGTACAGATAATGTAGCCTTCATTCCAGTACAGATAATGTAGCCTTCATTCAGTACATATAGTGTAGCCTTCATTCTAGTACAGATAATGTAGCCTTCATTCCAGTACAGATAATGTAGCCTTCATTCCAGCATAAATAGTGTAGCCTTCATTCCAGTACAGATCGTGTAGCCTTCATTCTAGTGCAGATAATGTAGCCTTCAATCCAGTAGATAGTGTAGCCTTCATTCCAGTACAGATAATGTAGCCTTCATTCCAGTACAGATAATGTAGCCTTCATTCCAGTACAGATAATGTAGCCTTCATTGCAGTACAGATCATGTAGCCTTCATTCCAGTACAGATAATGTAGCCTTCATTCCTGTACAGATAATGTAGCCTTCATTCTAGTACAGATAACGTACGTAGCCTTCATTCTAGTATAGATAATGTAGCCTTCATTGCAGTACCATGTGAAAGGTTATCAACCAACAACAGAAAGGTACAAGGTAGTTGCTACATGTACAAAGTGTTAAATTCATAATGGAAGAACAAACAAGAAGAAGGTATGAACATGTGACCAATGTAATGCCAGGTTTTGTCAATTTCACACACCAAAAGTGACATGATTCAATCAAAGGGAAATAAATCTTAATGATCAACTTATTCCAAATATATTTTTCATCACAGATTAATTCTCTTGACAGCTACGACACAGTGGAAGTTCAGAGAGACTGTTTCTCCCATCTCACCCCTAACTATAGTCCTGTAATACAGGCCGTGACAGAGGAAACTGAGGGAGATTGTTTCTCCCATCTCACCCCTAACTCTAGTCCTGTAATACAGGCCGTGACAGAGGAAACTGAGGGAGATTGTTTCTCCCATCTCACCCCTAACTCTAGTCCTGTAATACAGACCGTGACAGATGAAACTGAGGGAGATTGTTTCTCCCATCTCACCCCTAACTCTAGTCCTGTAATACAGGCCGTGACAGAGGGAGATTGTTTCTCCCATCTCACCCCTAACTCTAGTCCTGTAATACAGGCCGTGACAGAGGGAGATTGTTTCTCCCATCTCACCCCTAACTCTAGTCCTGTAATACAGGCCGTGACAGAGGGAGATTGTTCCTCCCATCTCACCCCTAACTCTAGTCCTGTAATACAGGCCGTGACAGAGGAAACTGAGGGAGATTATTTCTCCCATCTCATCCCTAACTCTAGTCCTGTAATACAGACCGTGACAGAGGGAGATTGTTTCTCCCATCTCACCCATAACTCTAGTCCTGTAATACAGACTCTGACAGAGGGAGATTGTTTCTCCCATCTCACCCCTAACTCTAGTCCTGTAATACAGGCCGTGACAGAGGAAACTGAGGGAGATTATTTCTCCCATCTCACCCCTAACTCTAGTCCTGTAATACAGACCGTGACAGAGGAAACTGAGGGAGATTGTTTCTCCCATCTCACCCCTAACTCTAGTCCTGTAATACAGACCGTGACAGAGGGAGATTGTTTCTCCCATCTCACCCCTAACTCTAGTCCTGTAATACAGGCCGTGACAGAGGAAACTGAGGGAGCTTGTTTCTCCCATCTCACCCCTAACTCTAGTCCTGTAATACAGGCCGTGACAGAGGAAACTGAGGGAGATTGTTTCTCCCATCTCACCCCTAACTCTAGTCCTGTAATACAGGCCGTGACAGAGGAAACTGAGGGAGATTGTTTCTCCCATCTCACCCCTAACTCTAGTCCTGTAATACAGACCGTGACAGAGGGAGATTGTTTCTCCCATCTCACCCCTAACTCTAGTCCTGTAATACAGACCGTGACAGAGGGAGATTGTTTCTCCCATCTCACCCCTAACTCTAGTCCTATAATACAGACCGTGACAGAGGGAGATTGTTTCTCCCATCTCACCCCTAACTCTAGTCCTGTAATACAGACCGTGACAGAGGGTGATTGTTTCTCCCATCTCACCCCTAACTCTAGTCCTGTAATACAGACTGTGACAGAGGGAGATTGTTTCTCCCATCTCACCCCTAACTCTAGTCCTGTAATACAGACCGTGACAGAGGAAACTGAGGGAGATTGTTTCTCCCATCTCACCCCTAACTCTAGTCCTGTAATACAGACCGTGACAGAGGAAACTGAGGGAGATTGTTTCTCCCATCTCACCCCTAACTCTAGTCCTGTAATACAGACCGTGACAGAGGGAGATTGTTTCTCCCATCTCACCCCTAACTCTAGTCCTGTAATACAGACTCTGACAGAGGGAGATTGTTTCTGCCATCTCACCGCTAACTCTAGTCCTGTAATACAGACTCTGACAGAGGGAGATTGTTTCTGCCATCTCACCCCTAACTCTAGTCCTGTAATACAGACCGTGACAGAGGAAACTGAGGGAGATTGTTTCTCCCATCTCACCCCTAACTCTAGTCCTGTAATACAGACCATGACAGAGGGAGATTGTTTCTCCCATCTCACCCCTAACTCTAGTCCTGTAATACAGACTGTGACAGAGGGAGATTGTTTCTCCCATCTCACCCCTAACTCTAGTCCTGTAATACAGGCTGTGACAGAGGAAACTGAGGGAGATTGTTTCTCCCATCTCACCCCTAACTCTAGTCCTGTAATACAGACCGTGACAGAGGAAACTGAGGGAGATTGTTTCTCCCATCTCACCCCTAACTCTAGTCCTGTAATACAGACCGTGACAGAGGGAGATTGTTTCTCCCATCTCACCCCTAACTCTAGTCCTGTAATACAGACTCTGACAGAGGGAGATTGTTTCTGCCATCTCACCCCTAACTCTAGTCCTGTAATACAGACTCTGACAGAGGGAGATTGTTTCTGCCATCTCACCCCTAACTCTAGTCCTGTAATACAGACCGTGACAGAGGAAACTGAGGGAGATTGTTTCTCCCATCTCACCCCTAACTCTAGTCCTGTAATACAGACCGTGACAGAGGGAGATTGTTTCTCCCATCTCACCCCTAACTCTAGTCCTGTAATACAGACTGTGACAGAGGGAGATTGTTTCTCCCATCTCACCCCTAACTCTAGTCCTGTAATACAGGCTGTGACAGAGGAAACTGAGGGAGATTGTTTCTCCCATCTCACCCCTAACTCTAGTCCTGTAATACAGACCGTGACAGAGGAAACTGAGGGAGATTGTTTCTCCCATCTCACCCCTAACTCTAGTCCTGTAATACAGACCATGACAGAGGGAGATTGTTTCTCCCATCTCACCCCTAACTCTAGTCCTGTAATACAGACTGTGACAGAGGGAGATTGTTTCTCCCATCTCACCCCTAACTCTAGTCCTGTAATACAGGCTGTGACAGAGGAAACTGAGGGAGATTGTTTCTCCCATCTCACCCCTAACTCTAGTCCTGTAATACAGACCGTGACAGAGGAAACTGAGGGAGACTGTTTCTCCCATCTCACCCCTAACTCTAGTCCTGTAATACAGACCGTGACAGAGGAAATTGAGGGAGATTGTTTCTCCCATCTCACCCCTAACTCTAGTCCTGTAATACAGACCGTGACAGAGGAAATTGAGGGAGATTGTTTCTCCCATCTCACCCACAGGGATTCGGCACGTTTGGGGGTACTAGTATATATATTTAAGTACAGGGATTCTACTCTGTGGGATGTCAGATTTCGCATCGATCAGTAAAATGGCCCTATCTGAAACAATTTTGTACAAAGCTGTCCAAATATAACGCCTATCCTGAGTCTTTATATTGTTCTTCAAATAAAACACAACTTTAAGCTGCATGCATGTATACTTTGCAAACAATTGCCACATACATTGGCCATAGCAGGTCGTATTTCCATACTAGGACACGGGTTCTGTCAGCAACAAAAAAAAATCTTCGACAGGAGAGTTTTAACTGTGAATAACTTTATCAATAAAATGTGTTTCCACTAACCTGTATGTTTATTCGGCAAAAATGTACGTCAAAAAGAGATTTCGTAGCATTTTCAATTTGTTTTGAAAAATTCTAAAGCGGCGCAATTCCCGTTGAAACGAGCGTTCTGATTGGATTATGATTGTTCTTCATATATAAAAAAAAAACATCTTGTTACATTCTAATAATCCAATCAGAACGCTCGTTTCAACGCTGGTTTCAACGCGAATTCCGCCGCTTTAGAAATTTTCAAAACAAATTGAAAATGCTACGAAATCTCTTTTTGACATACATTTTTGCCGAATAAACCTACACGTTAGTGGAAACACATTTTATTGATAATGTTATTCACAGTTAAAACTCTCCCGTCGAAGATTTTTTTTGTTGCTGACAGAACCCGTGTCCTAGTATGGAAATGTGACCTGCTATGGCCAATGTATGTGGCAATTGTTTGCAAAGTATACATGCATGCAGCTTAAAGTTGTGTTTTATTTGAAGAACAATATAAAGACTCGGGATAGGCGTTATATTTGGACAGCTTTGTACAAAATTGTTTCAGATATGGCCATTTTACTGATCGATGCGAAATCTGACATCCCACAGAGTAGAATCCCTGTACTTAAATATATATACTAGTACCCCCAAACGTGCCGAATCCCTGTGATCTCACCCCTAACTCTAGTCCTGTAATACAGACCGTGACAGAGGAAACTGAGGGAGATTGTTTCTCCCATCTCACCCCTAACTCTAGTCCTGTAATACAGACCGTGACAGAGGAAATTGAGGGAGATTGTTTCTCCCATCTCACCCCTAACTCTAGTGACAAACCTTAAAATAACATTGCCCCGGCTCGTAAACGGTGTATGAATAGTGGAACGGGACACAAACCTTATAATATCATTGCCCCGGCTCGTAAACAGTGTATGAATAGTGGAACGGGACACAAACCGTATAATATCATTGCCCCGGCTCGTAAACGGTGTATGAATAGTGGAAGAGAGTGGGACACAAACCTTATAATATCATTGCCCCGGCTCGTAAATGGTGTATGAATAGTGGAAGAGAGCGGGACACAAACCTTATAATATCATTGCCCCGGCTCGTAAACAGTGTATGAATAGTGGAAGAGAGCGGGACACAAACCTTATAATATCATTGCCCCGGCTCGTAAACAGTGTATGAATAGTGGAAGAGAGTGGGACACAAACCTTATAATATCATTGCCCCAGCTCATAAACAGTGTATGAATAGTGGAAGAGAGCGGGACACAAACCTTATAATATCATTGCCCCGGCTCGTAAACGGTGTATGAATAGTGGAAGAGAGTGGGACACAAACCTTATAATATCATTGCCCCGGCTCGTAAACAGTGTATGAATAGTGGAACAGGACACAAACCTTATAATATCATTGCCCCGGCTCGTAAACGTATCCACAGTGTTACTCATTCTCTCTAACGAAGCTTCACTCGCTTTTGTGGATGGACTATTTTTGGCGAGGCACGTGAGAATGATGGTGAGAAGTTGTAGGAGGTTTATTCCGAGCAGATTATGAGGCAGCGTGGGAGGTTCCGGGTTGGCGGTGAAGGTGTTGATGTTTGCTTGTTGCTCTGTGGGCAACATCAGCTGTGAATACAAAATATTGTATGCATGTAGATAAATAAAACATGTTGAGGAGGCTTGGGGCTACGAAGAGGGGGAATGGGGCTGTCATGAGGGGATTGGGGCTGTCAAGAGGGGGATTAGGGTTGTCAAGAGGCTTGGGGCTACGAAGGGATTGGGGCTGTCATGAGGGGATTGGGGCTGTCAAGAGGTGGATTAGGGCTGTCAAGAGGAGGCTTGGGGCTACCAAAAGGGGGATTGGGGCCGTCAAGAGGGGACTGGGGCTGTCAAGAGGAGGCTTGGGGCTACCAAGAGGGGGATTGGGGCTGTCATGATGGGGATTGGGGCTGTCATGAGGGGGATTGGGGCTGTCAAGTGGGTGATTGGGGCTGTCATGAGGGGGATTGGGGCTGTCATGAGGGGGATTGGGGCTGTCAAGTGGGTGATTGGGGCTGTCATGAGGGTGATTGGGGCTGTCATGGGGGATTGGGGCTGTCATGGGGGGATTGGGGCAGTCATGAGGGGGTTGGGGCTGTCAAGTGGGTGATTGGGGCTGTCATGAGGGGGATTGGGGCTGTCATGAGGGGGATTGGGGCTGTCAAGTGGGTGATTGGGGCTGTCATGAGGGGGATTGGGGCTGTCATGAGGGGGATTGGGGCTGTCATGAGGGGGATTGAGGCTGTCATGAGGGGGTTGTGGAACTTACTGTTAACTGGTGGATGGCAAACTGTATGACCAGACCTATAACTTACTGTTAACTGGTGGATGGCAAACTCTATGACTAGACCTATAACTTACTGCTAACTGGTGGATGGCAAACTCTATGACTAGACCTATAACTTACTGTTAACGGGTGGATGGCAAACTCTATGACAAAACCTATAACTTACTGTATGACCAGACCTATAACTTACTGTTAACTGGTGGATGGCAAACTCTATGACTAGACCTATAACTTACTGCTAACTGGTGGATGGCAAACTCTATGACTAGACCTATAACTTACTGTTAACGGGTGGATGGCAAACTCTATGACAAAACCTATAACTTACTGTATGACCAGACCTATAACTTACTGTTAACTGGTGGATGGCAAACTCTATGACCAGATCTATAACTTACTGTATGACCAGACCTATAACTTACTGTTAACTGATTGATGGATGGCAAACTCTATGACCAGATCTATAACTTACTGTATGACCAGACCTATAACTTACTGTTAACTGATGGATGGCAAACTCGATGACCAGACCTATAACTTACTGTTAACTGGTGGATGGCAAACTCGATGACCAGACCTATAACTTACTGTTAACTGATGGATGACAAACTCGATGACCAGACCTATAACTTACTGTTAACTGATGGATGGCAAACTCGATGACCAGACCTATAACTTACTGTTAACTGATGGATGGCAAACTCTATGACCAGACCTATAACTTACTGTTAACTGATGGATGACAAACTCGATGACCAGACCAATCTTGTTGCTGAACATCATATAGTGACAGTTATCGTAGTTGCCTTTACAAGCGAGCCTAAACACTTGACACGTCAACACCAGCGACCTGTGGAAATAAATGGTTTTGTTTGTTTTATTGTTTTGCGGGTTTGAAGTTGCACAAACATCATAGCTCACAATTATGGCAACTTTCCAGTTCATCATTGGTAGAGGAACACCCAGGGTGCCCGTCCTAGCAGTAATCATCATTGGTAGAGGAACACCCAGGGTGCCCGTCCTAGCAGTAATCATCATTGGTAGTGGAACACCCAGGTTGCCCGTCCTAGCAGTAATCATCATTAGTAGAGGAACACCCAGGGTGCCCGTCCTAGCAGTAATCATCATTAGTAGAGGAACACCCAAGGTGCCCGTCCTAGCAGTAATCATCATTGGTAGAGGAACACCCAGGGTGCCCGTCCTAGCAGTAATCATCATTGGTAGTGGAACACCCAGGGTGCCCGTCCTAGCAGTAATCATCATTGGTAGAGGAACACCCAGGGTGCCGTCCTAGCAGTAATCATCATTGGTAGTGGAACACCCAGGGTGCCCGTCCTAGCAGTAATCATCATTGGTAGAGGAACACCCAGGGTGCCCGTCCTAGCAGTAATCATCATTGGTAGTGGAACACCCAGGGTGCCCGTCCTAGCAGTAATCATCATTGGTAGAGGAACACCCAGGGTGCCCGTCCTAGCAGTAATCATCATTGGTAGTGGAACACCCAGGGTGCCCGTCCTAGCAGTAATCATCATTGGTAGAGGAACACCCAGGGTGCCCGTCCTAGCAGTAATCATCATTGGTAGAGGAACACCCAGGGTGCCCGTCCTAGCAGTAATCATCATTGGTAGAGGAACACCCAGGGTGCCCGTCCTAGCAGTAATCATCATTGGTAGAGGAACACCCAGGGTGCCCGTCCTAGCAGTAATCATCATTGGTAGTGGAACACCCAGGGTGCCCGTCCTAGCAGTAATCATCATTGGTAGTGGAACACCCAGGGTGCCCGTCCTAGCAGTAATTCAGGCATGGGACGGACACACACGGAGAAGGTCCGGGGTTTGACCCCCGCTGGAGCCGTTATGATTGTGCCCTTAGGCAAGGCATTTAAACTCCACATTGCCTCTTCTCTCTTCCGTCGTGGCAATGGATTCCATCAGGAATGAGGTCTCGAGAGTGATTAATATAAGTTGTAAGAACTTGTTTCGCAATCAAGCTAAAATAAATTTGTATAAACTAATTAAATGACAATAAGCAACAGGTGTGTGTAACTTACTGTACAGTTATGTTATATTATGTTATATTTCGGGTTTTACGCCTGCATCAGCACCATTTCGGGCTATATCGCCGGCGGGCAGTTTACCTAACAATACCTTTCCTGGGCAGGCTCCAGCGGTTAACCAGTACTTGGGTGCACCAACCTCCGTAAGAAACTGCCAACTTTCTCATATAAATGAGACATGGCCTGAGCGGGGCTCGAACCCGTGACCATCAGTGATGATAGGTTACAGTGGTATACAAGTCAGCGACCTTAACCACTCGACCACGGAGGCGGACTAACTTACTGTACAGGGGGCGGTGACTGTATACTTGCTGTATCTACTAGTTGTTTGGTATGACTGAGGGTCGTTAAACCTTGCAGATGTTTGTAACTTACTTTTGAGGTACAGGGGGCGGTGACTGTATACTGGCTGTATCTACTAGTTGTTTGGTATGACTGAGGGTCGTTAAACCTTGCAGATGTTTGTAACTTACTTTTGAGGTACAGGGGGCGGTGACTGTATACTGGCTGTATCTACTAGTTGTTTGGTATGACTGAGGGTCGTTAAACCTTGCAGATGTTTGTAACTTACTTTTGAGGTACAGGGGGCGGTGACTGTATACTGGCTGTATCTACTAGTTGTTTGGTATGACTGAGGGTCGTTAAACCTTGCAGATGTTTGTAACTTACTTTTGAGGTACAGGGGGCGGTGACTGTATACTGGCTGTATCTACTAGTTGTTTGGTATGACTGAGGGTCGTTAAACCTTGCAGATGTTTGTAACTTACTTTTGAGGTACAGGGGGCGGTGACTGTATACTGGCTGTATCTACTAGTTGTTTGGTATGACTGAGGGTCGTTAAACCTTGCAGATGTTTGTAACTTACTTTTGAGGTACAGGGGGCGGTGACTG
>CM026399.1:71889242-71905743 GCA_014843695.1 Archivesica marissinica
GAATAGTGTTGGTGTGCCATAAAACCCAACCCAACAAGAGAATATTGCTTGCCCGTGCGTTATAACGACGTGAACAAGAATAAACATTTTAATGCAGGAATTTAAATAATTAATTTGAAGTTACCTAAAATAGCAGAAAATGCTCATGACTTGTACATAATATTGATAGTTTATATGACACCATGATGCTGTGCCATTCATTAACTGTACCCAGAGACTAAATATATTTTATTTATTTAATCTTGTATCTCAAAATCAATACAAAATTCTCCAGAAATTTGTTTAGCCCTTTCAACACCACATACCTCTAAATTGGCTTACAAAAAAGTGTAGATCCAGATGAGCCGGCTCGTGACGAGCCGTCTCATCAGGATCTGCACTTTTTTCATGTAATATAACAATGTTTAGAATTTTGTTTACCCATTTTGATAAATGAACTGATCCAAATGTAATTTTGTTATTAATTTATTGGTCTAAAAATATCATGGACCAGTCCATGTCAGTTACTTGGTGTTGAATGGGTTAATTGAAAAAACAATGAAATAAAAAGTACAATTTAAACATTAAATCATCCGTGTAAATGTTCACCGGTCATCTACGATAATGTTGTCAGGAATTGATTTTTGAAATCGAGCACCGTTACCAATTTAATATTATCATATTTTGCTGTCAATTTTGATTTACGGCTATCTGGTTCTATCTATGAACCTGGCGTTGGAGTACTCGGTACGTTCTGCCCGCCGTCAAAGCAATATCTCTGCCTCACCCATGTTTCTTACTAATGAAATTTCATCTCGGAGATAAAAGCATGGGCCCTGCTTTCTGAAGTGGCTCCTAGATATAATGTGTCAAGATTGATTATGTGAGAGCTGGAACAGATAATGTCTCGGCAAAATGTCACGGTATTTGTTGTATATTGTTGCTGGTAGGAGGACAGTATTATATAAGCCACCATCTTACATTGCTATTGGCTCAGTATTTTACGATTCTAGGAAATGGGAAGAAATGCTTTTAATGGAAAAATGGCAAAAAAAGTATGAGAGAAATTTGTGTAGAAATTAAAAATTCCAAATATTCTGACAAGGGATTCTTGAAGTCGTCTCAAAGGCTGGTTACGTTCAAACCTAAGCACCGGCTGTTTTGACCACCCATCATGCTGTTCTAGTTACCCACCATGCTGTTCTAGTTACCCATCATGCTGTTCTAGTTACCCATCATGCTGTTCTAGTTACCCATCATGCTGTTCTAGTTACCCACCATGCTGTTCTAGTTACCCAGCATGCTGTTCTAGTTACCCATCATGCTGTTCTAGTTACCCATCATGCTGTTCTAGTTACCCACCATGCTGTTCTAGTTACCCATCATGCTGTTCTAGTTACCCATCATGCTGTTCTAGTTACCCATCATGCTGTTCTAGTTACCCACCATGCTGTTCTAGTACCCACCATGCTGTTCTAGTTACCCATCATGCTGTTCTAGTTACCCATCAGGCTGTTCTAGTTACCCATCATGCTGTTCTAGTTACCCATCAGGCTGTTCTAGTTACCCATCATGCTGTTCTAGTTACCCATCATGCTGTTCTAGTTACCCACCATGCTGTTCTAGTTACCCACCATGCTGTTCTAGTTACCCACCATGCTGTTCTAGTTACCCAGCATGCTGTTCTATTACCCATCATGCTGTTCTAGTTACCCACCATGCTGTTCTAGTTACCCACCATGCTGTTCTAGTTACCCATCATGCTGTTCTAGTTACCCATCAGGCTGTTCTAGTTACCCATCAGGCTGTTCTAGTTACCCATCAGGCTGTTCTAGTTACCCACCATGCTGTTCTAGTTACCCAGCATGCTGTTCTAGTTACCCATCATGCTGTTCTAGTTACCCACCATGCTGTTCTAGTTACCCACCATGCTGTTCTAGTTACCCCCATGCTGTTCTAGTTACCCAGCATGCTGTTCTAGTTACCCAACATGCTGTTCTAGTTACCATACAACATGTAGTGTTTTCGCTGTTCTAGTTACCCATCATGCTGTTCTAGTTACCACCATGCTGTTCTAGTTACCCATCATGCTGTTCTAGTTACCCATCATGCTGTTCTAGTTACCCACCATGCTGTTCTAGTTACCCATCATGCTGTTCTAGTTACCCACCATGCTGTTCTAGTTACCCATCATGCTGTTCTAGTTACCCATCATGCTGTTCTAGTTACCCATCATGCTGTTCTAGTTACCCATCATACTGTTCTAGTTACCCATCATGCTGTTCTAGTTACCCACCATGCTGTTCTAGTTACCCACCATGCTGTTCTAGTTACCCACCATGCTGTTCTAGTTACCCAGCATGCTGTTCTAGTTACCCAACATGCTGTTCTAGTTACCCATACAACATGTAGTGTGTTCGCTGTTCTAGTTACCCACCATGCTGTTCTAGTTACCCACCATGCTGTTCTAGTTACCCATCATGCTGTTCTAGTTACCCACCATGCTGTTCTAGTTACCCACCATGCTGTTCTAGTTACCCATCATGCTGTTCTAGTTACCCACCATGCTGTTCTAGTTACCCATCATGCTGTTCTAGTTACCCACATGCTGTTCTAGTTACCCACCATGCTTTTCTAGTTACCCACCATGCTGTTTAGTACCACCATGCTGTTCTAGTTACCCACCATGCTGTTCTAGTTACCCACCATGCTGTTCTAGTTACCCAGCATGCTGTTCTAGTTACCCAGCATGCTGTTCTAGTTACCCAACATGCTGTTCTAGTTACCCATACAACATGTAGTGTGTTCGCTGTTCTAGTTACCCACCATGCTGTTCTAGTTACCCCCATGCTGTTCTAGTTACCCATCATGCTGTTCTAGTTACCCATCATGCTGTTCTAGTTACCCCAGGCTGTTCTAGTTACCCAGTGTTTGTTTGTGTTTGTTTCATGCTGTTCTAGTTACCCATCAGGCTGTTCTAGTTACCCATCATGCTGTTCTAGTTACCCACCATGCTGTTCTAGTTACCCATCGGGCTGTTCTAGTTACCCACCATGCTGTTCTAGTTACCCATCATGCTGTCTAGTTACCCATCATGCTGTTCTAGTTACCCATCATGCTGTTCTAGTTACCCATCATGCTGTTCTAGTTACCCACCATGTGTTTGTTTTGCTGTTCTAGTTACCCATCATGCTGTTCTAGTTACCCATCATGCTGTTCTAGTTACCCATCAGGCTGTTCTAGTTACCCATCAGGCTGTTCTAGTTACCCATCAGGCTGTTCTAGTTACCCAGCATGCTGTTCTAGTTACCCACCATGCTGTTCTAGTTACCCAGCATGCTGTTCTAGTTACCCATTGTGTTTGTTCCATGCTGTTCTAGTTACCCACATGCTGTTCTAGTTACCCAGCATGCTGTTCTAGTTACCCACCATGCTGTTCTAGTTACCCACCATGCTGTTCTAGTTACCCATCATGCTGTTCTAGTTACCCAGCATGCTGTTCTAGTTACCCATACAACATGTAGTGTGTTCGCTGTTCTAGTTACCCACCATGCTGTTCTAGTTACCCACCATGCTGTTCTAGTTACCCATCATGCTGTTCTAGTTACCCATCATGCTGTTCTAGTTACCCACCATGCTGTTCTAGTTACCCATCATGCTGTTCTAGTTACCCATCATGCTGTTCTAGTTACCCAGCATGCTGTTCTAGTTACCCATCATGCTGTTCTAGTTACCCAGCATGCTGTTCTAGTTACCCAGCATGCTGTTCTAGTTACCCATCATGCTGTTCTAGTTACCCACCATGCTGTTCTAGTTACCCACCATGCTGTTCTAGTTACCCACCATGCTGTTCTAGTTACCCATCATGCTGTTCTAGTTACCCATCATGCTGTTCTAGTTACCCACCATGCTGTTCTAGTTACCCATCATGCTGTTCTAGTTACCCATCATGCTGTTCTAGTTACCCAGCATGCTGTTCTAGTTACCCATCATGCTGTTCTAGTTACCCAGCATGCTGTTCTAGTTACCCAGCATGCTGTTCTAGTTACCCATACAACATGTAGTGTGTTCACCTCCTGGTTTAAGTGTTCATTCTATGCTATTCCAAATGATCCTCTTTATTTGTGTGTTTTACGTTTATTTATCGTCGCTACCGGTTACCCATATGAGCGATGTCTCCTGAAGAGATTAGTCATTTTAGATTTTTGGAGGATAGTGCAATGATACAGACAGAGACCCATTCCAGAGTCTCCTCTGGTTCTTTAAGGGTTTAGATATAAACTAGGCACAGTTAGCTGCTATGACCAAGGGTTTAGATATAAACTAGGCACAGTTAGCTGCTATGACCAAGGGTTTAGATATAAACTAGGCACAGTTAGCTGCTATGACCAAGGGTTTATATATAAACTAGGCACAGTTAGCTGCTATGACCAAGGGTTTAGATATAAACTAGGCACAGTTAGCTGCTATGACCAAGGGTTTAGATATAAACTAGGCACAGTTAGCTGCTATGACCAAGGGTTTAGATATAAACTAGGCACAGTTAGCTGCTATGACCAAGGTTTTAGATATAAACACTACGTTGTTTTTTTTACGTTTATTTATCGTCGCTACCGGTTGCCCATATGAGCGACGCCTCCTGAAGAGATATGTTATTTTAGATTTTGGAGAATAGTGCAATGATACAGACAGAGACCCATTCCAGAATCTCCTCTGATTCTTTTACGTGCACGGTGTAAAGCACCGACACAAGACCTCGGTTTAACGTCCCATCTGAAAGGCTGTTAATTTTATTACGGTCAGATGAGGGATCGAACCTGCGATCCCTGAATTACCAGTCCAGCGTGTTACCACTGGACTACAGACCCGTCTGGTCTTTACTGATGGGTTTCACTTTATATCACAATGAATTACAAATATCCTGCTGGTAGACTGAAATATCCATCTAATGTACAGACCAGTATATACATCTAGTGTACAGACCAGTATATACATCTAATGTACAGACCAGTATATACATCTAGTATACAGACCAGTATATCCATTTAGTGTACAGACCAGTATATACATCTAATGTACAGACCAGTATATACATCTAGTATACAGACCAGTATATCCATTTAGTGTACAGACCAGTATATACATCTAATGTACAGACCAGTATATCCATCTAGTATACAGACCAGTATATCCATTTAGTGTACAGACCAGTATATCCATCTAGTGTACAGACCAGTATATCCATCTAGTGTACAGACCAGTATATCCATCTAGTGTACAGACCAGTATATCCATCTAGTGTACAGACCAGTATATCCATCTAGTGTACAGACCAGTATATCCATCTAGTGTACAGACCAGTATATACATCTAATGTACATACCAGTATACCCATCTAGTGTACAGACCAGTATATCCATCTAGTGTACAGACCAGTATATCCATCTAGTGTACAGACCAGTATATCCATCTAGTGTACAGACCAGTATATCCATCTAGTGTACATACCAGTATATCCATCTAGTGTACAGACCAGTATATCCATCTAGTGTACAGACCAGTATATCCATCTAGTGTACAGACCAGTATACCCATCTAGTGTACAGACCAGTATATCCATCTAGTGTACAGACCAGTATATCCATCTAGTGTACAGACCAGTATATCCATCTAGTGTACAGACCAGTATATCCATCTAGTGTACAGACCAGTATATCCATCTAGTGTACAGACCAGTATATCCATCTAGTGTACATACCAGTATATCCATCTAGTGTACATACCAGTATATCCATCTAGTGTACAGACCAGTATATCCATCTAGTGTACAGACCAGTATATCCATCTAGTGTACAGACCAGTATATCCATCTAGTGTACAGACCAGTATATCCATCTAGTGTACAGACCAGTATATCCATCTAGTGTACATACCAGTATATCCATCTAGTGTACAGACCAGTATATCCATCTAGTGTACAGACCAGTATACCTATCTAGTGTACAGACCAGTATATCCATCTATGGTATATATCAGTATACCCATCTAGTGTACATACCAGTATATCCATCTAGTGTACAGACCAGTATATCCATCTAGTGTACATACCAGTATATCCATCTAGTGTACAGACCAGTATATCCATCTAGTGTACATACTAGTATATCCATCTAGTGTACAGACCAGTATATCCATCTAGTGTACAGACCAGTATATCCATCTAGTGTACAGACCAGTATATCCATCTAGTGTACAGACCAGTATATACATCTAGTGTACAGACCAGTATATCCATCTAGTATACAGACCAGTATATCCATCTAGTGTACAGACCAGTATATCCATCTAGTGTACATACCAGTATATCCATCTAGTGTACAGACCAGTATATCCATCTAGTGTACAGACCAGTATATCCATCTAGTGTACAGACCAGTATATCCATCTAGTGTACAGACCAGTATATCCATCTAGTGTACATACCAGTATATCCATCTAGTGTACAGACCAGTATATCCATCTAGTGTATATACCAGTATACCCATCTAGTGTACAGACCAGTATATCCATCTAGTGTACAGACCAGTATATCCATCTAGTGTACAGACCAGTATATCCATCTAGTGTACAGACCAGTATATCCATCTAGTGTACAGACCAGTATATCCATCTAGTGTACAGACCAGTATATCCATCTAGTGTACAGACCAGTATATCCATCTAGTGTACAGACCAGTATATACATCTAGTGTACAGACCAGTATATCCATCTAGTGTACAGACCAGTATATCCATCTAGTGTACAGACCAGTATATCCATCTAGTGTACAGACCAGTATATCAGTTTGTGGTGGGTGAACCGTTCACTGCACCAAGTTCATCTCTCCCCGCTGATGTTACAGAAATGTTGTAGAGTTTGTGGTGGGTGGAGCGTTCATTTACACTGCATCGAGTCCATCTCTCCCTGCTGATGTTACAGAAATGTTGTAGAGTTTGTGGTGGGTGGAGCGTTCATTACACTGCATCGAGTTCATCTCTCCCGCTGATGTTACAGAAATGTTGTAGAGTTTGTGGTGGGTGGAGCGTTCATTTACACTGCATCGAGTTCATCTCTCCCGCTGATGTTACAGAAATGTTGTAGAGTTTGTGGTGGGTGGAGCGTTCATTTACACTGCATCGAGTTCATCTCTCCCGCTGATGTTACAGATATTGTATTGCTGGAACGGATGTATGGTCATGAACTAGTCCACCATTTCCTGCACCATGGCTAATTGATGGTACAATAGCCTGTGTGAGGGACATTAGCCCTCATTTAACCCCTCAACCAGACTAATGACGGGGCCACCATGTGCTGCAATATCTCGTGTAGCCATCTCATCAACCAACTTATTCATCATTTCAGAAGTTGTTGGGACAAATGAAATTTGTTTCCAAGATTTGTAGCTAATGTGTAAATGAAATACTTAGAATGTCATCACCCCTTTTCACAATATATATTGTGTTATTTCAAACATGCTTTTAAGCTTGTTTTATATAAAATTGTCATCAAATGTCAGTTACGATGTTTATAAATTAGTTGAATTATTTCTGTGACATTCTGTAGAAATTTCCTTTTAATCCAATTTCACGTGGCTTCAATATAAAATCATAGATCGCTTCGTGATACCTGTGAATTTATAGGTTTTGTTTTAAAATGATTCATCTATATAGTCGTTTACTATTAACAATTTTTCATTTTGTTGCAAGAATGGATAAAATATGCAAATTATCCGGAAAAATTATTTTTTTATTATTTGTTTTACGATTGCAAATGAGCTTTGAACAAGTAGGAGATTGGTTCCCGCATCGTAGCGACAGGGTAGCAGTCTGTTATATCTTATCACATGATCAGCTGCGTTTTTATGCCAAATGTACTTAAAATATGTGTCCTCTCTCTCACTTACCACTGATTCTATTGATCAAAACAACATGCTCAATTTATAAAACAAAAAACATTTTATTACCAAATCCGGGCTGTTTTAAGATATAATGTCATGATAATTTGAATGTAGAGTCAATGGCAGACTGCGCAGCGTATTTTTTGTAACATAAAGCCCCGTATATGCGGAGTGATAATGCAAATTTTACACCTTCAGGCTCACCGCCTTTTATGGTGCGGAATTTTATGACTTGTGTTTTATTTCCCAATGATGATGTCTTTATTGAATATAGCGAAGGAACAAACTCGGGAAAGGATGATTGACTTTGACTATGTCGGTCTAGAATGGGTGCTGTGTGGTATTTCCCCCCCTGTCTACGTGCAAGAGTTCTATTATGTCGGTCTAGAATGGGTGCTGTGTGGTATTTCCCCCTGTCTACGTGCAAGAGTTCTATTATGTCGGTCTAGAATGGGTGCTGTGTGGTATTTCCCCTGTCTACGTGCAAGAGTTCTATTATGTCGGTCTAGAATGGGTGCTGTGTGGTATTTCCCCCCTGTCTACGTGCAAGAGTTCTATTATGTCGGTCTAGAATGGGTGCTGTGTGGTATTTCCCCCCCTGTCTACGTGCAAGAGTTCTATTATGTCGGTCTAGAATGGGTGTTGTGTGGTATTTCCCCCCTGTCTACGTGCAAGAGTTCTATTATGTCGGTCTAGAATGGGTGCTGTGTGGTATTTCCCCCCCTGTCTACGTGCAAGAGTTCTATTATGTCGGTCTAGAATGGGTGCTGTGTGGTATTTCCCCCCTGTCTACGTGCAAGAGTTCTATTATGTCGGTCTAGAATGGGTGCTGTGTGGTATTTCCCCCTGTCTACGTGCAAGAGTTCTATTATGTCGGTCTAGAATGGGTGCTGTGTGGTATTCCCCCCCTGTCTACGTGCAAGAGTTCTATTATGTCGGTCTAGAATGGGTGCTGTGTGGTATTTCCCCCTGTCTACGTGCAAGAGTTCTATTATGTCGGTCTAGAATGGGTGCTGTGTGGTATTTCCCCCCTGTCTATGTGCAAGAGTTCTATTATGTCGGTCTAGAATGGGTGATGTGTGGTATTTCCCCCTGTCTACGTGCAAGAGTTCTATTATGTCGGTCTAGAATGGGTGCTGTGTGGTATTTCCCCCCTGTCTACGTGCAAGAGTTCTATTATGTCGGTCTAGAATGGGTGCTGTGTGGTATTTCCCCCTGTCTACGTGCAAGAGTTCTATTATGTCATTCTAGGAGAATGTTTTGACCTGTTTAATCGGATGAATGGGGTTTTACAGCCTAATTTAGAAGAATGAATTATATTGGTTTCTTTTTGAGATTGAGTGACTTATTGTTTTTATGTTCTCGGAGAATGGATGGCTTTCCATGTGTCTGGTTATAAACACTATGAGGAGAATGGATGGCTTTCCATGTGTATGGTTATAAACGTTACGAGGAGAATGGATGGCTTTCCATGTGTCTGGTTATAAACACTATGAGGAGAATGGATGGCTTTCCATGTGTCTGGTTATAAACGTTACGAGGAGAATGGATGGCTTTCCATGTGTCTGGTTATAAACACTGAGGAGAATGGATGGCTTTCCATGTGTCTGGTTATAAACGTTACGAGGAGAATGGATGGCTTTCCATGTGTCTGGTTATAAACACTATGAGGAGAATGGATGGCTTTCCATGTGTCTGGTTATAAACGTTATGAGGAGAATGGATGGCTTTCCATGTGTCTGGTTATAAACACTACGAGGAGAATGGATGGCTTTCCATGTGTCTGGTTATAAACACTATGAGGAGAATGGATGGCTTTCCATGTGTCTGGTTATAAACACTACGGGGAGAATGGATGGCTTTCCATGTATCTGGTTATAAACACTACAGGGAGAATGGATGGCTTTCCATGTGTCTGGTTATAAACACTATGAGGAGAATGGATGGCTTTCCATGTGTCTGGTTATAAACACTATGAGGAGAATGGATGGCTTTCAATGTATCTGGTTATAAACACTACGAGGAGAATGGATGGCTTTCCATGTGTCTGGTTATAAACACTATGAGGAGAATGGATGGCTTTCCATGTGTCTGGTTATAAACACTATTAGGAGAATGGATGGCTTTCCATGTGTCTTGTTATAAACACTATGAGGAGAATGGATGGCTTTCCATGTGTCTGGTTATAAACACTATGAGGAGAATGGATGGCTTTCCATGTGTCTGGTTATAAACACTACGAGGAGAATGGATGGCTTTCCATGTGTCTGGTTATAAACACTATGAGGAGAATGGATGGCTTTCCATGTGTCTGGTTATAAACACTATGAGGAGAATGGATGGCTTTCCATGTATCTGGTTATAAACACTACGAGGAGAATGGATGGCTTTCCATGTATCTGGTTATAAACACTATGAGGAGAATGGATGGCTTTCCATGTGTCTGGTTATAAACACTATGAGGAGAATGGATGGCTTTCCATGTGTCTGGTTATAAACACTACGAGGAGAATGGATGGCTTTCCATGTGTCTGGTTATAAACACTATGAGGAGAATGGATGGCTTTCCATGTGTCTGGTTATAAACACTACGAGGAGAATGGATGGCTTTCCATGTTCTGGTTATAAACACTATATATGAGGAGAATGGATGGCTTTCATGTTTCTGGTTATAAACACTATGAGGAGAATGGATGGCTTTCCATGTGTCTGGTTATAAACACTATGAGGAGAATGGATGGCTTTCCATGTGTCTGGTTATAAACACTACGAGGAGAATGGATGGCTTTCCATGTGTCTGGTTATAAACACTATGAGGAGAATGGATGGCTTTCCATGTGTCTGGTTATAAACACTATGAGGAGAATGGATGGCTTTCCATGTGTCTGGTTATAAACACTACGAGGAGAATGGATGGCTTTCCATGTGTCTGGTTATAAACACTACGAGGAGAATGGATGGCTTTCCATGTATCTGGTTATAAACACTATGAGGAGAATGGATGGCTTTCCATGTGTCTGGTTATAAACACTATGAGGAGAATGGATGGCTTTCCATGTGTCTGGTTATAAACACTACGAGGAGAATGGATGGCTTTCCATGTATCTGGTTATAAACACTACGAGGAGAATGGATGGCTTTCCATGTGTCTGGTTATAAACACTATGAGGAGAATGGATGGCTTTCCATGTGTCTGGTTATAAACACTATGAGGAGAATGGATGGCTTTCCATGTGTCTGGTTATAAACACTATGAGGAGAATGGGTGGCTTGGGGTGATTATGGCCTTAATCTTGTTTTAAATTCATAAATGCTGAAATCAGGGTGTAAGCTCTGATATCAATGTTTAAGCTCATGGTATAAGCTTTAATATCCTGGTTTAAGCTCTGATATCATGGTTTAAGCTATGGTATAAGCTCTGATGTCATGGTTTAAGCTCTGATATCATGGTTTAAGCTCTGATATCATGGTTTAAGCTCATGGTATAAGCTTTGATATCATGGTTTAAGCTCATGATATAAGCTCTGATATCATGGTTTAAGCTCATGGTATACACTTTGATATCATGGTTTAAGCTCATGGTGTGAGCTCTGAATATTTGCTACAGCTGTTTTCTGTTTATTTGCAGTTATATAATCAGCGTGGGTCTAGTGGATAAGCTGACTCAGTATCTACGGATGGTTGAGGGGCCAATCGATGCGGACAAGGAAGCTGCAGAGTTTATACAGCATTGTCTCGGACTGCTCGTAGCCATAACCAAGTTCCTGTCTGTAAGGTGGGTTTATATTGTCAGTTAGTACCACTAGTCATACGACCGTCAGTTAGTGCCACTAGTCATACGACCGTCAGTTAGTGCCACTAGTCATACGACCGTCAGTTAGTGCCACTAGTCATACGACCGTCAGTTAGTACCACTAGTCATACGACCGTCAGTTAGTGCCACTAGTCATACGACCGTCAGTTAGTGCCACTAGTCATACGACCGTCAGTTAGTACCACTAGTCATACGACCGTCAGTTAGTCCACTAGTCATACGACGTCAGTTAGTGCCAGTTGTCAGTTAGTGCCAGTCATCCGTCAGTTAGTGCCACTAGTCATACGACCGTCAGTTAGTGCCACTAGTCATACGACCGTCAGTTAGTGCCACTAGTCATACGACCGTCAGTTAGTGCCACTAGTCATACGACCGTCAGTTAGTGCCAGCCATTGTCAGTTAGTGCCAGCCATCATCAGTTAGTGACAGCCATCGTCAGTTAGTGCCAGCCATCGTCAGTTAGTGCCAGCCATCGTCAGTTAGTGCCAGCCATCGTCAGTTAGTGCCAGCCATCGTCAGTTAGTGCCAGCCATCGTCAGTTAGTGCCAGCCATCGTCAGTTAGTGCCAGCCATTGTCAGTTAGTGCCAGCCATCGTCAGTTAGTGCCAGCCATCGTCAGTTAGTGCCAGCCATCGTCAGTTAGTGCCAGCCATCATCAGTTAGTGCCAGCCATCATCAGTTAGTGCCAGCCATCATCAGTTAGTGCCAGCCATCATCAGTTAGTGCCAGCCATCGTCAGTTAGTACCACTAGTCATATGACCGTCAGTTAGTGCCAGCCATCATCAGTTAGTGCCAGCCATCATCAGTTAGTGCCAGCCATCGTCAGTTAGTGCCAGCCATCATCAGTTAGTGCCAGCCATCATCAGTTAGTGCCAGCCATCGTCAGTTAGTGCCAGCCATCGTCAGTTAGTGCCAGCCATCATCAGTTAGTGCCAGCCATCATCAGTTAGTGCCAGCCATCGTCAGTTAGTGCCAGCCATCATCAGTTAGTGCCAGCCATCGTCAGTTAGTGCCAGCCATCATCAGTTAGTGCCAGCCATCGTCAGTTAGTGCCAGCTATCAGTTAGTGCCAGCCATCATCAGTTAGTGCCAGCCATCGTCAGTTAGTGCCAGCTATCATCAGTTAGTGCCAGCCATCATCAGTTAGTGCCAGCCATCGTCAGTTAGTGCCAGCCATCGTCAGTTAGTGCCAGCCTTCGTCAGTTAGTGCCAGCCATCATCAGTTAGTGCCAGCCATCGTCAGTTAGTGCCAGCCATCATCAGTTAGTGCCAGCCATCATCAGTTAGTGCCAGCCATCATCAGTTAGTGCCAGTCATCATCAGTTAGTGCCAGCCATCGTCAGTTAGTGCCAGCCATCATCAGTTAGTGCCAGCTATCATCAGTTAGTGCCAGCCATCATCAGTTAGTGCCAGCTATCATCAGTTAGTGCCAGCCATCATCAGTTAGTGCCAGCCATCATCAGTTAGTGCCAGCCATCATCAGTTAGTGCCATCCATCGTCAGTTAGTGCCAGCTATCATCAGTTAGTGCCATCCATTGTCAGTTAGTGCCAGCCATCATCAGTTAGTGCCAGCCATCATCAGTTAGTGCCAGCCATCGTCAGTTAGTGCCAGCTATCATCAGTTAGTGTCAGCCATCATCAGTTAGTGCCAGCCATTGTCAGTTAGTGCCAGCCATTGTCAGTTAGTGCCAGCTATCATCAGTTAGTGCCAGCCATTGTCAGTTAGTGCCAGCCATCGTCAGTTAGTGCCAGCCATCATCAGTTAGTGACAGCCATTGTCAGTTAGTGCCAGCTATCATCAGTTAGTGCCAGCCATCATCAGTTAGTGCCAGCTATCATCAGTTAGTGCCAGCCATTGTCAGTTAGTGCCAGTCATCGTCAGTTAGTGCCAGTTATCATCAGTTAGTGCCAGCCATCTAGTCTCAGTGATATAACCACTAGTCATACCATCGTCAGTTAGTGCCAGTCATCGTCAGTTAGTGCCAGCCATTGTCAGTTAGTGCTAGCCATCATCAGTTAGTGCCAGTCACCGTCAGTTAGTGCCAGCCATTGTCAGTTAGTGCCAGCCATTTAGTCTCAGTGATATAACCACTAGTCATACCATCGTCAGTTAGTGCCAGTCATCGTTAGTTAGTGCCAGCCATTGTCAGTTAGTGCCAGCCATCTAGTCTCAGTGATATAACCACTAGTCATACCATCGTCAGTTAGTGCCAGTCATCGTCAGTTAGTGCTAGCCATTGTCAGTTAGTGCCAGCCATCTAGTCTCAGTGATATAACCACTAGTCATACCATCATCAGTTAGTGCCAGTCATTGTCAGTTAGTGCCAGCCATCGTCAGTTAGTGCCAGCTATCGTCAGTTAGTGCCAGTCATCGTCAGTTAGTGCCAGTCATAGTCAGTTAGTGCTAGCCATCGTCAGTTAGTGCCAGCTATCGTCAGTTAGTGCCAGTCATTGTCAGTTAGTGCTAGCCATCGTCAGTTAGTGCCAGTCATTGTCAGTTAGTGCCAGCTATCGTCAGTTAGTGCCAGTCATCGTCAGTTAGTGCCAGTCATTGTCAGTTAGTGCCAGCCACTGTCAGTTAGTGCCAGCTATCGTCAGTTAGTGCCAGTCATCGTCAGTTAGTGCCAGCTATCGTCAGTTTGTGCCAGCTATCGTCAGTTAGTGCCAGCTATCGTCAGTTAATGCCAGCCATCGTCAGTTAGTGCCCAGCCATCGTCAGTTAGTGCCAGCCATCGTCAGTTAGTGCCAGCCATCGTCAGTTAGTGCCAGCTATCATCAGTTAGTGCCAGCTATCGTCAGTTAGTACCAGCTACCATCAGTTAGTGCCAGCTACCGTCAGTTAGTGCCAGCCATCATCAGTTAGTGCCAGCTACCATCAGTTAGTGCCAGCTACCATCAGTTAGTCCCAGCTACCGTCAGTTACCATCATCAGTTAGTGCCAGCTATCGTCAGTTAGTGCCAGCTATAGTCAGTTAGTGCCAGCCATTGTCAGTTAGTGCCAGCCATCATCTGTTAGTGCCAGCCACTGTCAGTTAGTGACAGCTATCGTCAGTTAGTGCCAGCCATCGTCAGTTAGTTACATCCATCATCAGTTAGTGCCAGCTATCATCAGTTAGTGCCAGCCATCATCAGTTAGTGCCAGCTATCGTCAGTTAGTGCCAGCCATCGTCAGTTAGTGACATCCATCATCAGTTAGTGCCAGCTATCATCAGTTAGTGCCAGCCATCATCAGTTAGTGCCAGCTATCGTCAGTTAGTGCCAGCCATCATCAGTTAGTGCCAGCTATCATCAGTTAGTGCCAGCCATCATCAGTTAGTGCCAGCCATCGTCAGTTAGTGCCAGCCATCGTCAGTTAGTGCCAGCCATCTAGTCTCAGTGATATAACCACTAGTCATACCATCGTCAGTTAGTGCCAGTCATCGTCAGTTAGTGCCAGCCATCGTCAGTTAGTGCCAGCTATCATCAGTTAGTGCCAGCTATCGTCAGTTAGTGCCAGCTATCGTCAGTTAGTGCCAGTCATTTCTTTAGCCTCATGTTTGATGTTGCACCTGATATAGTTACTGTATAGCAAACATTTTAGTCATTTTTTATAAAGATAATTGCATCATGTCTTCCTCGTTAAAATATCAATTTTCATATCGGAGAAGTGTCGGACGGGTGATGTGACGATAACTGATTATCTCCCTTTCTGAATCATTCATGAACGTGCACAAACATCAATATTAATTTCTAAATTGAATTGAGCCATTTGACATGTATCTTATCTTCACAAGCTTATTGTATGTCACAGCCAGATGTGACATGAAGCAAGCAATCTGTGTGTGCCGGTGTCCATGAGGGTTCCATCGTGAGGATCTGTAACGTGATACCGTATCATCTTCATATGGAGGTCACATGACCTGCAAGTGTTTAAATATTAATTGAGATTGTCATCAGGTCAGATACTTCAAACTGATATGTTTCACGATATGAGACAAACTGCAGGTCAATGTAATTGTATTAATTATATATGCAAATATCCTGCAATAATCACATAGAACAAAGTAAAGAATTACCCATGTATTGCAGATTTATCAGTTTAAACTTTATTTATTTAATAACGATTTTAACAACTTATATTAATCACTCTCGTTGGCGCGGATGAAAGCGTAAATGTGGTCATTCGTGTGGGAGGAAACCGGAGTACCCGGAGAAAACCCACCTGTCCTATCTGGCGACCACCGTACCATCTTACATACTTCCCGGTCCGAGGATCTAACCCAGGTTGCATTGGTGAGAAGCGCGCGTGCTAACCACTGCGCTAATCTGACAGCCCAAATTTATCCGTGAATCGTTATAAAATTATTAGTTTTTTTTTTTGTTATAATTTTTCAAAATCTCTGTCTTTAAGTTGCTTGAGTGACAACACATGTACAGTAAAACCCCTACAATAAGACCACCTATGGGACTTCCAAAAAGTGGTCTTATTAGCGGGGTGGTCTCTTTATCGAGTTTGGTCAAGAAGACCAAATTATGATAATTTTACTACATGATAATTTCTTGTGTTCTTTTGTGATATGAAACATACTTAATGTCTTAATGATAATCTTTTATTGTCCAACACTCGAGGAGATTAATTAATCCAATATCTATCTTTCTATTTATGTTCATTTAATGTCGAACCCCTTGCAGGGACATAGACATATAGTTCCTTTAATGTCGAACCCCTCGCGGGGACGTAGACATATAGTTCCTTTAATGTCGAACCCCTCGCGGGGACGTAGACATGT
>CM026399.1:71906743-71941296 GCA_014843695.1 Archivesica marissinica
CGGGGTTATGCACACATGCTATGGTGTATAACCTGTAATTATATGCATTTACTCGGGGTTATGCACACATGCTATGATGCATAGTGTGTCATTATATGCATTTACTCGGGTTATGCAAACATACTATGGTGTATAACGTGTCATTATATGCATTTACTCGGGGTTATGCACACATGCTATGATGTATAACGTGTCATTATATGCATTTACTCGGGTTATGCACACATACTATGATGTATAACGTGTCATTATATGCATTTACTCGGGTTATGCACACATGCTATGATGTATAACGTGTCATTAGATGCATTTACTCGGGTTATGCACACATACTATGATGTATAACGTGTCATTATATGCATTTACTCGGGTTATGCACACATACTATGATGTATAACGTGTCATTATATGCATTTACTCGGGTTATGCACACATACTATGATGTATAACGTGTCATTATATGCATTTACTCGGGTTATGCACACATACTATGATGTATAACGTGTCATTATATGCATTTACTCGGGTTATGCACACATACTATGATGTATAACGTGTCATTAGATGCATTTACTCGGGTATGCACACATGCTATGTGTATAACGTGTCATTATATGCATTTACTCGGGTTATGCACACATTACTATGGTGTATACGTGTCATTATATGCATTTACTCTGGTTATGCACACATACTATGGTGTATAACCTGTCATTATATGCATTTACTCGGGTTATGCACACATACTATGATGTATAACGTGTCATTAGATGCATTTACTCGGGTTATGCACACATGCTATGGTGTATAACGTGTAATTAGATGCATTTACTCGGGTTATGCACACATACTATGGTGTATAACCTGTCATTATATGCATTTACTCGGGTTATGCACACATACTATGGTGTATAACCTGTCATTATATGCATTTACTCGGGTTATGCACACATACTATGGTGTATAACCTGTCATTATATGCATTTACTCGGGTTATGCACACATACTATGGTGTATAACGTGTCATTAGATGCATTTACTCGGGTTATGCACACATGCTATGGTGTATAACCTGTCATTATATGCATTTACTCGGGTTATGCACACATACTATGGTGTATAACCTGTCATTATATGCATTTACTCGGGTTATGCACACATACTATGGTGTATAACGTGTCATTATATGCATTTACTCGGGTTATGCACACATACTATGGTGTATAACGTGTCATTATATGCATTTACTCGGGGTTATGCACACATGCTATGATGTATAACCTGTCATTATATGCATTTACTCGGGTTATGCACACATACTATGATGTATAACGTGTCATTATATGCATTTACTCGGGTTATGCACACATACTATGATGTATAACGTGTCATTATATGCATTTACTCGGGTTATGCACACATACTATGATGTATAACGTGTCATTATATGCATTTACTCGGGTTATGCACACATACTATGATGTATAACGTGTCATTATATGCATTTACTCGGGTTATGCACACATGCTATGGTGTATAACCTGTCATTATATGCATTTACTCGGGTTATGCAAACATCAATGCTATGGTGTATAACCTGTCATTATATGCATTTACTCGGGGTTATGCACACATGCTATGGTGTATAACCTGTCATTATATGCATTTACTCGGGTTATGCACACATACTATGGTGTATAACGTGTCATTATATGCATTTACTCGGGTTATGCACACATACTATGATGTATAACGTGTCATTATATGCATTTACTCGGGTTATGCACACATGCTATGATGTATAACGTGTCATTATATGCATTTACTCGGGTTATGCACACATACTATGATGTATAACGTGTCATTATATGCATTTACTCGGGTTATGTACACATACTATGGTGTATAACCTGTCATTATATGCATTTACTCGGGTTATGCACACATACTATGGTGTATAACGTGTCATTAGATGCATTTACTCGGGTTATGCACACATGCTATGGTGTATAACGTGTAATTAGATGCATTTACTCGGGCTATGCACACATACTATGGTGTATAACCTGTCATTATATGCATTTACTCGGGTTATGCACACATGCTATGGTGTATAACCTGTCATTATATGCATTTACTCGGGTTATGCACACATACTATGATGTATAACGTGTCATTATATGCATTTACTCGGGTTATGCACACATACTATGATGTATAACGTGTCATTATATGCATTTACTCGGGTTATGCACACATACTATGATGTATAACGTGTCATTAGATGCATTTACTCGGGTTATGCACACATACTATGGTGTATAACCTGTCATTATATGCATTTACTCGGGTTATGCACACATGCTATGGTGTATAACCTGTCATTATATGCATTTACTCGGGTTATGTACACATACTATGGTGTATAACCTGTCATTATATGCATTTACTCGGGTTATGCACACATACTATGGTGTATAACGTGTCATTAGATGCATTTACTCGGGTTATGCACACATGCTATGGTGTATAACGTGTAATTAGATGCATTTACTCGGGCTATGCACACATACTATGGTGTATAACCTGTCATTATATGCATTTACTCGGGTTATGCACACATGCTATGGTGTATACCTGTCATTATATGCATTTACTCGGGTTATGCACACATACTATGGTGTATAACCTGTCATTATTGCATTTACTCGGGTTATGCACACATGCTATGGTGTATAACCTGTCATTATATGCATTTACTCGGGTTATGCACACATACTATGGTGTATAACGTGTCATTATATGCATTTACTCGGGTTATGCACACATACTATGATGTATAACGTGTCATTATATGCATTTACTCGGGTTATGCACACATACTATGATGTATAACGTGTCATTAGATGCATTTACTCGGGTTATGCACACATGCTATGGTGTATAACGTGTAATAGATGCATTTACTCGGGTTATGCACACATACTATGGTGTATAACTGTCATATATGCATTTACTCGGGTTATGCACACATGCTATGGTGTATAACCTGTCATTATATGCATTTACTCGGGTTATGCACACATACTATGGTGTATAACGTGTCATTATATGCATTTACTCGGGGTTATGCACACATACTATGATGTATAACGTGTCATTATATGCATTTACTCGGGTTATGCACACATACTATGATGTATAACGTGTCATTAGATGCATTTACTCGGGTTATGCACACATACTATGATGTATAACGTGTCATTAGATGCATTTACTCGGGTTATGCACACATGTTATGATGCATAGCGTGTCATTATATGCATTTACTCGGGTTATGCACACATGCTATGGTGTATAACCTGTCATTATATGCATTTACTCGGGTTATGCACACATGCTATGGTGTATAACCTGTCATTATATGCATTTACTCGGGTTATGCACACATGCTATGGTGTATAACCTGTCATTATATGCATTTACTCGGGTTATGCACACATACTATGGTGTATAACCTGTCATTATATGCATTTACTCGGGTTATGCACACATGCTATGGTGTATAACCTGTCATTATATGCATTTACTCGGGTTATGCACACATACTATGATGTATAACGTGTCATTATATGCATTTACTCGGGTTATGCACACATACTATGATGTATAACGTGTCATTATATGCATTTACTCGGGTTATGCACACATACTATGATGTATAACGTGTCATTAGATGCATTTACTCGGGTTATGCACACATACTATGGTGTATAACCTGTCATTATATGCATTTACTCGGGTTATGCACATAACATGCTATGGTGTATAACCTGTCATTATATGCATTTACTCGGGTTATGCACACATGCTATGGTGTATAACCTGTAATTATATGCATTTACTCGGGTTATGCAAACATGCAATTGCTATGGTGTATAACCTGTCATTATATGCATTTACTCGGGGTTATGCACACATGCTATGGTGTATAACCTGTAATTATATGCATTTACTCGGGGTTATGCACACATGCTATGATGCATAGCGTGTCATTATATGCATTTACTCGGGTTATGCACACATACTATGGTGTATAACGTGTCATTATATGCATTTACTCGGGGTTATGCACACATACTATGATGTATAACGTGTCATTATATGCATTTACTCGGGTTATGCACACATACTATGATGTATAACGTGTCATTAGATGCATTTACTCGGGTTATGCACACATACTATGATGTATAACGTGTCATTAGATGCATTTACTCGGGTTATGCACACATGTTATGATGCATAGCGTGTCATTATATGCATTTACTCGGGTTATGCACACATGCTATGGTGTATAACCTGTCATTATATGCATTTACTCGGGTTATGCACACATACTATGGTGTATAACCTGTCATTATATGCATTTACTCGGGTTATGCACACATGCTATGGTGTATAACCTGTCATTATATGCATTTACTCGGGTTATGCACACATACTATGGTGTATAACCTGTCATTATATGCATTTACTCGGGTTATGCACACATGCTATGGTGTATAACCTGTCATTATATGCATTTACTCGGGTTATGCACACATACTATGGTGTATAACCTGTCATTATATGCATTTACTCGGGTTATGCACACATACTATGGTGTATAACCTGTCATTATATGCATTTACTCGGGTTATGCACACATGCTATGGTGTATAACCTGTCATTATTGCATTTACTCGGGTTATGCACACATACTATGGTGTATAACCTGTCATTATATGCATTTACTCGGGTTATGCACACATGCTATGGTGTATAACCTGTCATTATATGCATTTACTCGGGTTATGCACACATACTATGGTGTATAACCTGTCATTATATGCATTTACTCGGGTTATGCACACATGCTATGGTGTATAACCTGTCATTATATGCATTTACTCGGGTTATGCACACATACTATGGTGTATAACCTGTCATTATATGCATTTACTCTGGCTATGTACACATACTATGGTGTATAACCTGTCATTATATGCATTTACTCGGGTTATGCACACATACTATGGTGTATAACGTGTCATTATATGCATTTACTCGGGTTATGCACACATGCTATGGTGTATAACGTGTCATTAGATGCATTTACTCGGGCTATGCACACATACTATGGTGTATAACCTGTCATTATATGCATTTACTCGGGTTATGCACACATGCTATGGTGTATAACCTGTCATTATATGCATTTACTCGGGTTATGCACACATACTATGGTGTATAACCTGTCATTATATGCATTTACTCGGGTTATGCACACATGCTATGGTGTATAACCTGTCATTATATGCATTTACTCGGGTTATGCACACATGCTATGGTGTATAACCTGTCATTATATGCATTTACTCGGGTTATGCACACATACTATGGTGTATAACCTGTCATTATATGCATTTACTCGGGTTATGCACACATACTATGGTGTATAACGTGTCATTAGATGCATTTACTCGGGTTATGCACACATGCTATGGTGTATAACGTGTAATTAGATGCATTTACTCGTGTCATTATATGCATTTACTCGGGTTATGCACACATGCTATGATGCATAACCTGTCATTATATGCATTTACTCGGGTTATGCACACATACTATGGTGTATAACGTGTCATTATATGCATTTACTCGGGGTTATGCACACATACTATGATGTATAACGTGTCATTATATGCATTTACTCGGGTTATGCACACATACTATGATGTATAACGTGTCATTAGATGCATTTACTCGGGTTATGCACACATACTATGATGTATAACGTGTCATTAGATGCATTTACTCGGGTTATGCACACATGCTATGATGCATAGCGTGTCATTATATGCATTTACTCGGGTTATGCACACATACTATGGTGTATAACCTGTCATTATATGCATTTACTCGGGTTATGCACACATGCTATGGTGTATAACGGGTATGCACACATACTATGGTGTATAACCTGTCATTATATGCATTTACTCGGGTTATGCACACATGCTATGGTGTATAACCTGTCATTATATGCATTTACTCGGGTTATGCACACATATTATGGTGTATAACCTGTCATTATATGCATTTACTCGGGGTTATGCACACATGCTATGGTGTATAACCTGTAATTATATGCATTTACTCGGGTTATGCACACATGCTATGGTGTATAACCTGTCATTATATGCATTTACTCGGGTTATGCACACATGCTTGGTGTATAACGTGTCATTATATGCATTTACTCGGGTATGCACACATACTATGTGTATAACCTGTCATTATATGCATTTACTCGGGTTATGCACACATGCTATGGTGTATAACCTGTCATTATATGCATTTACTCGGGTTATGCACACATACTATGATGTATAACGTGTCATTATATGCATTTACTCGGGTTATGCACACATGCTATGATGTATAACGTGTCATTATATGCATTTACTCGGGTTATGCACACATACTATGGTGTATAACCTGTCATTATATGCATTTACTCGGGTTATGTACACATACTATGGTGTATAACCTGTCATTATATGCATTTACTCGGGTTATGCACACATACTATGGTGTATAACGTGTCATTAGATGCATTTACTCGGGTTATGCACACATGCTATGGTGTATAACGTGTAATTAGATGCATTTACTCGGGCTATGCACACATACTATGGTGTATAACCTGTCATTATATGCATTTACTCGGGTTATGCACACATGCTATGGTGTATAACCTGTCATTATATGCATTTACTCGGGTTATGCACACATACTATGGTGTATAACCTGTCATTATATGCATTTACTCGGGTTATGCACACATGCTATGGTGTATAACCTGTCATTATATGCATTTACTCGGGTTATGCACACATGCTATGGTGTATAACCTGTCATTATATGCATTTACTCGGGTTATGCACACATGCTGTGGTGTATAACCTGTCAGTATATGCATTTACTCGGGTTATGCACACATACTATGGTGTATAACCTGTCATTATATGCATTTACTCGGGTTATGCACACATGCTATGGTGTATAACCTGTCAGTATATGCATTTACTCGGGTTATGCACACATACTATGGTGTATAACCTGTCATTATATGCATTTACTCGGGTTATGCACACATGCTATGGTGTATAACCTGTCAGTATATGCATTTACTCGGGTTATGCACACATACTATGGTGTATAACCTGTCATTATATGCATTTACTCTGGTTATGTACACATACTATGGTGTATAACCTGTCATTATATGCATTTACTCGGGTTATGCACACATACTATGGTGTATAACGTGTCATTAGATGCATTTACTCGGGTTATGCACACATGCTATGGTGTATAACGTGTAATTAGATGCATTTACTCGGGCTATGCACACATACTATGGTGTATAACCTGTCATTATATGCATTTACTCGGGTTATGCACACATGCTATGGTGTATAACCTGTCATTATATGCATTTACTCGGGTTATGCACACATACTATGGTGTATAACGTGTCATTAGATGCATTTACTCGGGTTATGCACACATGCTATGGTGTATAACGTGTAATTAGATGCATTTACTCGGGCTATGCACACATACTATGGTGTATAACCTGTCATTATATGCATTTACTCGGGTTATGCACACATGCTATGGTGTATAACCTGTCATTATATGCATTTACTCGGGTTATGCACACATGCTATGGTGTATAACCTGTCAGTATATGCATTTACTCGGGTTATGCACACATACTATGGTGTATAACCTGTCATTATATGCATTTACTCGGGTTATGCACACATGCTATGGTGTATAACCTGTCAGTATATGCATTTACTCGGGTTATGCACACATACTATGGTGTATAACCTGTCATTATATGCATTTACTCGGGTTATGCACACATGCTATGGTGTATAACCTGTCATTATATGCATTTACTCGGGTTATGCACACATGCTATGGTGTATAACCTGTCATTATATGCATTTACTCGGGTTATGCACACATACTATGGTGTATAACCTGTCATTATATGCATTTACTCGGGTTATGCACACATACTACGGTGTATAACCTGTCAGTATATGCATTTACTCGGGTTATGCACACATACTATGGTGTATAACCTGTCATTTTATGCATTTACTCGGGTTATGCACACATGCTATGGTATATAACCTGTCATTATATGCATTTACTCGGGTTATGCACACATGCTATGGTGTATAACCTGTCATTATATGCATTTACTCGGGTTATGCACACATACTATGGTGTATAACCTGTCAGTATATGCATTTACTAGGGTTATGCACACATGCTATGGTGTATAACCTGTCAGTATATGCATTTACTCGGGTTATGCACACATACTATGGTGTATAACCTGTCATTATATGCATTTACTCTGGCTATGCATACATACTATGGTGTATAACCTGTCATTATATGCATTTACTCGGGTTATGCACACATACTATGGTGTATAACCTGTCATTATATGCATTTACTCGGGTTATGCACACATACTATGGTGTATAACCTGTCATTATATGCATTTACTCGGGTTATGCACACATACTATGGTGTATAACCTGTCATTATATGCATTTACTCTGGCTTTGCACACATACTATGGTGTATAACCTGTCATTATATGCATTTACTCTGGCTATGCACACATGCTATGGTGTATAACCTGTCATTATATGCATTTACTCGGGTTATGCACACATACTATGGTGTATAACCTGTCATTATATGCATTTACTCTGGCTATGCACACATACTATGGTGTATAACCTGTCATTATATGCATTTACTCTGGCTATGCACACATGCTATGGTGTATAACCTGTCATTATATGCATTTACTCGGGTTATGCACACATACTATGGTGTATAACCTGTCATTATATGCATTTACTCTGGCGTTGCACACATGCTATGGTGTATAACCTGTCATTATATGCATTTACTCGGGTTATGCACACATACTATGGTGTATAACCTGTCATTATATGCATTTACTCGGGTTATGCACACATACTATGGTGTATAACCTGTCATTATATGCATTTACTCTGGCTATGCACACATACTATGGTGTATAACCTGTCATTATATGCATTTACTCTGGCTATGCACACATGCTATGGTGTATAACCTGTCATTATATGCATTTACTCGGGTTATGCACACATACTATGGTGTATAACCTGTCATTATATGCATTTACTCTGGCTATGCACACATGCTATGGTGTATAACCTGTCATTATATGCATTTACTCGGGTTATGTACACATACTATGGTGTATAACCTGTCATTATGTGCATTTACTCTGGCTATGCACACATGCTATGGTGTATTCCGTAGTTATGCACATATGTGTATTACAGGGTTATATTTAAACCACCCCAGAGCCTGTGATAGCATAGTCTATCAGGCTTCTCATAAATCAGAGGTTGATGGTAAAACAGATGCTTTAAATTGATTTCATATCAGTGATTTACAGTGTCCAGTACATTGTTAGTCAGCTGTGTGTGTGTGCGTGCGTGCGTGCGTGCGTGCGCGCGGGTGCGTGTGTGTATCATGACAGCATTTGTTCAGCACATGAAGTCAAGCTACTATACCAAGATTGTCCGGCTCCCATCCTCGGGGGGATTCTAATTTGGACCAATCAAATTGATATTAAACTTTAAATCATTGCAATGTGTTGTGTTTTAGTGTTTGTTTACTCTAGTCAAGTCAAAGGTTTTATTGGCATAAACATATATCGGTATATACATGCACATCGTCAAGAAACATATTTAAGGGTTATTAAGAAATCATACAGAAAGCAACAAGAGTATAAAATTAATGACAATAATAAAAATCAAACAGACATATCTAACACTCTACATGTATATAGTTCAATATCATATACTGTTATCAGATATGCATAGAATTTACTAGTTAGTAAATGTTTTATTTATAGCCAAATATATAAATGTAGCTATTAATTTGAACAGTTTACTGTTGCATTGACATCAATATTAGACTGGTGAAGAAAGGCTGACATATTGTTGATTTCAAGCCTTAACCTGTTAACGATAGAGGCAGTAAGGAAATATACAATTGGCAGAAATCTTGGGACAATTGGCAGTACTCTGGGCATTAGGGTTAGGGCTAAATTTGATCTTCAATTGAAGAGTATTCTACTGTTCAGCTTTAGTTTACTGCCACCTGTTTTGTGGGATTACTGCCTCTCATCCTAGTGGCAAATGGTTTGGGTGGAGAAGTTGAAAACAGATGTTAAAGATGACCTCTAAGATTATGTTGAGCAGTTCTGTCCCATTTCCGCATATGCTAATTTATTGTGAATACTCCATTCTGATTTTAAATGAATGCAGATTAATTTCGTGCAAATCCATCAAAACAGCAACCTTTGCAATGACATTTTTGGTGCAGAAATTGACAAAATAGAATTAGGATATGGGGCCAAAATGGTAGATAGAATAGAGTCAATAAAACTAAATAATTGTTCTTTCAATGTCAAAAGGGGATTCAATAAGCTTGTCCAACTGGCTTGTAGAATTTGTTTTACCCGGTACTGCTTTGGGCTTGTAGAAGTGGTTTTGCTCGGTGCTCCGAGGAGCTTATTGAAGTGATCTTACTGTGAGGGGCTTGTAGAAGTGATTTTACCCGGTGCTCCAGGGGGCATCTGCAGCTTGCTCCATCAGATAAAGCTGGGATTTCACTATGTGACCTGTTTCCACTTATAAACATAGTCCAAATGGGGAGATATTCGCATCATATTTTGACTACATACTAAAATGACCGGTCTGATCATAGGCAAGATAATTAAAGATGAGTTTTACAATTATTGCAATGGTTACCAGCAGCTGCATGGCTACCGGTTTGTCTCTAGAGACAAATATCACCTATTATATACAAGTTAATTGTAGTGTTATATGAACCAAGTTATTGTTTTATTAGAGTGAATTTATTATTATTATGTAGTAACTTCACAAAGACAGAGGGCAACTACTGAAGGTAACGCTAATAAAATCAGTTTTTCTTGGGTCTTCATGATGAGAGGTTTACAGTCATTGACTTCAAATCACTTGCCCCACACCGCTGTTGGTACGAATCTCAATGGAGGTGTCAAATACTTTCATGTGAGGAAGCTGTCTAACTGGCTTGAGGAAGGTTGGTGGTTTTACCTGACTACTCGTCTGTGTGAAATACTGCTTGTAATGGTACCCGGAGTCTTCCTACATCACTTATAGCTGGAGAGTCACCATATTACCTGTGACTTTAAAGCCACAACTACAAGTCAAAGCAAACATTTTTTCTGCTGTATCTGTAACAGTGATTCGCTGCATATCTGTAACAGTGATTCATTACATATATGTTACAGTGGTTTGTTACATATCTATTACAGTGGTTTGTTACATATCTGTTACAGTGGTTTGTTACATATCTGTTACAGTGATTCGTTACATATCTATTACAGTGGTTTGTTACATATCTGTTACAGTGATTCGTTACATATATATTACAGTGGTTTGTTACATATCTATTACAGTGGTTTGTTACATATCTGTTACAGTGGTTTGTTACATATCTGTTACAGTGGTTTGTTACATATCTATTACAGTGGTTTGTTACATATCTGTTAGAGTGGTTTGTTACATATCTGTTACAGTGATTCGTTACATATCTATTACTGTGGTTTGTTACATATCTGTTACAGTGATTCGTTACATATCTGTAACAGTGATTCGTTACATATCTGTTACAGTGATTTGTTACATATCTATTACAGTGGTTTGTTACATATCTATTACAGTGGTTTGTTACATATCTGTTACAGTGATTCGTTGCATATCTATTACAGTGGTTTGTTACATATCTGTTACAGTGATTCGTTACATATCTATTACAGTCGTTTGTTACATATCTGTTACATTGATTCGTTACATATCTATTACAGTTGTTTGTTACATATCTGTAACAGTTGTTTGTTACATATCTGTAACAGTTGTTTGTTACATATCTGTAACAGTGATTTGTTAGTTGTTACATATCTGTTACAGTGATTCGTTACATATCTGTTACAGTGGTTTGTTACATATATGTTACAGTGGTTTGTTACATATCTATTACAGTGGTTTGTTACATATATGTTACACTAGTTTGTTACATATCTATTACAGTGGTTTGTTACATATCTGTTACAGTGATTCGTTACATATATGTTACAGTGGTTTGTTACATATCTATTACAGTGGTTTGTTACATATCTGTTACAGTTGTTTGTTACATATCTGTTACAGTGATTCGTTACATATCTATTACAGTGGTTTGTTACATATCTGTTACAGTGATTCGCTACATATCTGTAACAGTGATTCGTTACATATCTGTTACAGTGGTTTGTTACATATCTATTACAGTGGTTTGTTACATATCTGTTACAGTGATTTGTTACATATCTATTACAGTGGTTTGTTACATATATGTTACAGTGATTCATTACATATCTATTACAGTTGTTTGTTACATATCTGTTACAGTGATTCGTTACATATCTATTACAGTTGTTTGTTACATATCTGTAACAGTTGTTTGTTACATATCTGTAACAGTTGTTTGTTACATATCTGTAACAGTGATTTGTTAGTTGCTACATATCTGTTACAGTGATTTGTTACATATCTGTAACAGTTGTTTGTTACATATCTGTAACAGTGATTTGTTACATATCTGTTACAGTGATTTGTTACATATCTGTTACAGTTGTTTGTTACATATCTGTTACAGTGATTTGTTACATATCTGTAACAGTTGTTTGTTACATATCTGTTACAGTTGTTTGTTACATATCTGTTACAGTGATTTGTTACATATCTGTTACAGTTGTTTGTTACATATCTGTTGCAGTGATTTGTTACATATCTGTTACAGTTGTTTGTTACATATCTGTTACAGTTGTTTGTTACATATCTGTTACAGTGATTTGTTACATATCTGTAACAGTTGTTTGTTACATATCTGTTACAGTTGTTTGTTACATATCTGTAACAGTGATTTGTTACATATCTGTAACAGTGGTTTGTTACATATCTGTAACAGTTGTTTGTTACATATCTGTAACAGTTGTTTGTTACATATCTGTAACAGTTGTTTGTTACATATCTGTAACAGTTGTTTGTTATATATCTGTTACAGTGATTTGTTACATATCTGTAATAGTGATACGTTACATATCTGTAACAGTTGTTTGTTACAGACTGAAAGGTAATATGGAATATTAAACAATATTTCATCATATTACTTATACAATTTAAGACATAGAAACGGTTGAAAATGTGTGAATTTGAAATAGTGCAAGTCTAGACATCGGTTGAAGTCCTCATTTTAAAAGTTACCTTAATGTTCCGGCCATAAGTCATGTTTTTCTCCTCCAGAACTGTGATGAAAATAATATGTCTACTTATGTCCGAGAAACAAATAAACATTTTTTATGTCTCTTTTATTTGATCGGATGATTAGATATTGTATGGAGTGGATGATTAGATATTGTATGGAGCAGATGATTAGATATTGTATGGAGCGGATGATTAGATATTGTATGGAGCAGATGATTAGATATTGAATGGAGCGGATGATTAGATATTGTATGGAGCGGATGATTAGATATTGTATGGAGGATTAGATATTGTATGGAGCGGATTATTAGATATTGTATGGAGCGGATGATTAGATATTGAATGGAGTGGATGATTAGATATTGTAAGGAGTGGATGATTAGATATTGAATGGAGTGGATGATTAGATATTGTAAGGAGTGGATGATTAGATATTGTATGGAGCGGATGATTAGATATTGTAAGGAGTGGATGATTAGATATTGTATGGAGCGGATGATTAGATATTGAATGGAGCGGATGATTAGATATTGTGTGGAGCGGATGATTAGATATTGTATGGAGCGGATGATTAGATATTGAATGGAGCGGATGATTAGATATTGTAAGGAGTGGATGATTAGATATTGAATGGAGTGGATGATTAGATATTGTAAGGAGTGGATGATTAGATATTGAATGGAGCGGATGATTAGATATTGTATGGAGCGGATGATTAGATATTGTATGGAGCGGATGATTATATATTGTATGGAGCGGATGATTAGATATTGAATGGAGCGGATGATTAGATATTGTATGGAGCGGATGATTAGATATTGAATGGAGCGGATGATTAGATATTGTATGGAGCGGATGATTATATATTGTATGGAGCGGATGATTAGATATTGTAAGGAGTGGATGATTAGATATTGTAAGGAGTGGATGATTAGATATTGTATGGAGTGATCATCATTAGATATTGATTGTATGGAGTGGATGATTAGATATTGTATGTAGAGGATGATTAGATATTGTATGGAGTGGATGATTAGATATTGTATGTAGAGGATGATTAGATATTGTATGGAGTGGATGATTATATATTGTATGGAGTGGATGATTAGATATTGTATGTAGAGGATGATTATATATTGTATGGAGTGGATGATTAGATATTGTATGTAGAGGATGATTAGATATTGTATGGAGTGGATGATTAGATATTGTATGGAGTGGATGATTAGATATTGTATGTAGAGGATGATTAGATATTGTATGTAGCGGATGATTATATATTGTGATTATTGTCTTATATTTTCATTTTTCAATAATAAATTATTACTGTAAAAACAAAAATTTGGAAAATATGTCCACAAACGAACCTGCTAGTGTGAAATAACCATTTGTAGATTACCTCCCTTTATGGATATTTCTTAACAAAGTCACCAATAACTATTAATGGTGGTTTACTAAATATAACACTAGGAGAAATATTCATATGGATTATTAAACTGAAGAAATAAATGTAGATCTGTAGTCCAGTGGTAGCACGCTGGACTGGTAATCCAGGGATCGCAGGTTTGATCCCCCGTCTGACCCTAATAAAATTAAGTCTTTCAGATGGGACGTTAAACCGAGGTCTCGTGTCGGTGCTTTATACCGTGCACATAAAAGAACCAGAGGAGAAAATGACTAATCTCTTCAGGAGGCTCGTATGGGTAACCGGTAGCGACGATAAATAAACGTAAAAACACATGCATACATTATTGTAGTGCCATTTTATGATTTTATTAACAGTCTTTCAGCTGGGACTGTAAACCGAGGTATTGTGCCGTGCTTTACATCGTGCACGTAAATGAACAAGAGGAGATTCTGGAATGGGTCTTCACTTGCACTATCTTCAAAAGTCTAAAATGACTAATCTCTTCAGGAGGCGTCGCTCATATGGGCAACCGGTAGCGATAAACGATAAATAAACGTAAAATACACTCTTTATGATTTGGAACTGAATAAAATCAACCCATGCACGGTGTGAAGCACTGACACTAGACCTCCCATTTCTCAAATTGAGCTCAGTTTCCTTAAAAAAGTAGAGAAAACAACATTGTTGTAACGAATGTCATAAGTGCATAAAGTTATACCCTCGACTTATGGGAGCCAACGACATATGGCTCGGAATATATGGTAAATGCTACTGTGTTCCATTTCTTTAGGAAATTCTGAGATTAAGTGCCATTTCTGTATAACTATTAAATTTTGAACCTCATATTATATTGAATGGAGCTTAATGTCATAGATTCTAAGTTATGATATGTTATTTCCACTCGCCAAACCATGATATGTGCAGCCAGCATGGTGTAATGGACACAGTGTCCGCCTTGTAACCGAGAGGTTGTGAGTTAGAGCCCAGTAAGAACCTTGGTGGACGTGTCCTTAGGAAACACCCTTTAATTCACATTGCCTAATTGTGATTAATCTAATGCTGTAAAAACTTATTTAATGCTTCATCATCATTGTCATATCTCACAATAGTTATGCAAGACATGTAGAATTGCTTTCCCCCCCCCCCGCCCCCACTTCCCTGCATATAAAGTAGATCACATTGAGTATTTAATGTACCCTCAAATAGGTACATTTGATCCAAAGTTAGTCAATTTATATGTTAGTCAGTGTGGCTAATGTAGAAAATGTGAAATATGTTGGTGCTCATGTACCTGATGGAAGGTGGAAGGTTAATTGCTCTATGCTCAATCAAACCTCTATGCTAGAGACAAGTCAAAGTTTGAAATTTGACAAATTTGAAAACCAGTGATTTCCTAAATTTTCCAGTTGTAAAATGAGAGGAACTCATGCAAAAGTCTAGGATGCTCAATTAAACAGATTAGAAATTCAATCAAAGAAAAGCTAATCAGATAAAATGAACCCAAATGAAACACATTGAAAGGCAAGGACTACATAGAGAGTGATTGGGAAAGATCTGTAAATACGGGCTTTTATCGACCTGGATGCACCAAACGAAGATATCACTAATGAGTTTATCCCAGATTGAACATATGATACAGATTGGGAATACAGATTTAATGGACAGTAAACCCTACCAGTAGCTGGCCCTCATAGTTTCACCACTAACCTTTATGGTGAATTTGTGAGTGTATGTATTGTAGTTTATCACCAATCTAATTGTAAAGGTATTCAACATGTAAGGCAATCATTCTATTTTTATTTTATGCTTTCTAATGAAATATAGAAATGTATCAGTGAAATAAAATGCCTGGTTCTACCAGTTAAAATGCGTGGTTCTACCAGTTAAAATGTGTGGTTCTACCAGTTAAAATGAAGCTACTGGCAGCATGTTGAAATGTTGTCACAAACGTTTCAGAGGACAAAAACCATTTGTGACAATGTCTAAATGCGAGTTTTAGGGCCATTTAAGCAACATTATAAAGCATGTTTGAGCCTAAAATAACAAGAAAATGTGTTTGCTTATTTTGATCGAATTATATTAAACTCATGAAGTTTAATTTACAAATTAAATTACAAAATACAGATTTTTCTTTCAACCAATCATAAGCATTCCAGTTTGTATTACACATGTGTACATATTAGAAAATATGTGATGGCTGTATGAAACTGAATACAAGCAAAGTTATGTGATAAAATCCGATCCTCTATATGTAGTAGTTGTATCCGCACTACTTGTATGGTTGCTATACATGTAAATTTGTATTTGATTTTAACTACGAGTGTATTTACTGCTCATACAGATTATGTTACAGCAAGTTGTGAATGCATGTTGCTCAAACTTATTTCAATTGCCAATTATTATCAAAAACAGTCCACTGGCAAAATTTGTGTGTTTTACGTTACTTATCGTCGCTACATGTTGCCCATATGAGCGATGCTTCCTGCATATGTTAGTCATTTTAGATTTTGGAGGATAGTGCAATGATACAGACAGAGACCCATTCCACAGTCTCATCTGGTTCTTTTACGTGCACAGCGTAATGCACCGACAGGAGACCTCGGTTTAAAATCCCATCTGAAAGATTGGTAAATATTATTAGGGGTAGGTTCGATCCGTCGTCTCGCAGTCCCAACATGTTAAGCACTGGAGTACTGACCCATCTATAATGTACAAGTTTAACTTTAATCAGTAGTACAGTCAACTGGCAAACTGTACAAATTGAACTAATAAGGACCTATTTATAGCGCATCTAAATAAAAAAAATGAACTGAAAATAACTGCTGTTTTAATATACTGTTGTCATGTGAAATATAATTGGTATACTTTAATATTGCTGTACAACTGACCACATACTTGAGGAGAAAATCACAAAACACAATTTCTAAATATGGCTTATACAAATTTCTTTTAGCGCGAGTGTGAAACAAGTTCTTGCAACTTAGTTTAATCGCTCTCGAGATCTCATTCCTGATGGAATCCATCGCCACGAGGGAGAGAGAAGAGAAGCAGTGTGGAATTTAAATGCCTTTGCCTATGGACACAATCATAATGGCTACAAACCAGATTTGTTGGGGGGTGAACTCCGGGCCTCTCACACCTGAAGAGAATATCTACCACTGCGCTATCACGACTTCCACAAACTAAACTAAGTATGGTTGTTTTTAATATTATTGTTCATTAGCCATTGGCCATTTCAGAGACCAATAGAGAGAATAGACAACCGTTGAGACACATATTTACATCTAACAAAAAACATGACTTTAAGCTGCTGCATACCTGTACTTGTGTCCCCAACGTGTTTTAGCCCTGTCCCCCATAGATACATAGGCTTATCTGCTTTTGTATCTCCATACATATAACAACCATTTACTAATTAAACGCCCAGGATATGTAGTCCAGTGGTAACACACTGGTCTGGTAATCCAGGGATCGCAGGTTCGATCCCCCGTCTGACCCTAATAAAATTAACAGTCTTTCAGATGGGATGTTAAACCGAGGTCTCGTGTCGGTGCTTTACACCGTGCACGTAAAAGAACCAGAGGAGACTCTGGAATGGGTCTCTATCTGTATCATTGCACTATCCTCCAAAATCTAAACTGACTAATCTCTTCAGGAGGCGTCGCTCATATGGGTAACCGGTAGCGACGATAAATAAACGTAAAACACACACAAAATGAAACGCCTCTACCCCACCTCCATAGAGGTTGCTGGGAATGTGGGGTGAATCCATTATGTTATTCTGACGTTTATTACGGGAGTTTCTGTTTGTTTGCATCACTGTATGTGGCATTGGTAATGGCGTCGAAAATAGCTTCTTAGTAGAAAAGGACACACTTGGATTCTGGGGCAAATGGTTTCAGCCTAAAAAAAAATTATAATTTTTTAAAAATATTATGATGCACCATAGACATACAAATTGCTCCAAGCAGGTTTAAAAATGTCACTATCAGTGCATCTACATCAACATTTTAAACCTGAAACCATTTGTTCTGAGACCCCAATCGTCTGTGGGAAAGAACAATGGCATTGAGGTGTTTCCAAGTTGGAAAGGGTTTAAATGATCTAGCTTACATGTTATATAGAATATCCCACTTGATAACACATAACTATTTCTTCTTTTTTCTATGTAATTATTTGAATGCCGCCCTACTCTATTTAGAATGTGATGCGCCCCTCCCCCCCACTTGGGCACTAGAATTATTTGCTACTGAAAATGTCTGTAATAATAATAATATATTATATATTATTATAAATGTCTGTAAAAATAATAATATAACTTTATCCCTTTCCAACTAAACATTTAATTATCTTTAACCCTTTCAACACCACATACCTCTAAATAGGCTTACAAAAAGTGTAGATCCAGATGAGCCGGCTCGTGACGAGCCGTCTCATCAGGATCTGCACTTTTTGCCAGTAATATTACTATTTTTAGACAAAATTACCCATTTTGATAAATGAACTGGTCCAAATGTAATCTTCTGATTCATTTATTGGTCTAACAATATCATGGACCAGTTCATGTCAGTTACTTGGTGTTGAATGGGTTAACTGTTAAAATGCTGAATAAATTGGAAGGAATGAGCAAAAACATCATAGATCCAGATCAGCAGCGGCGCAATGCATCGTGCCTGGCTGCCTGCCTGCCTGCCTGAGCCAGCCTGCCTGCATGCCTGCCTGGTGTGGTCTGGTCTGTTAATTTATATTTAAATTAACTGTACAGCATTAATGAACTGTTATTAACTGTATTTAAATGAAAATTTACATCTAAGATGGTTTAATTTCTTTATATACCAAATCGTTAAATAACAAATTTTAAATGATACATTGCTAAAGAATTTATATTTACGTCATAAATTGCCGTTGGATATTCAAATGAAAACCAGATCTAAAGAAAAACTTACGAGTAATTAACACCTTACATGTATAATTAAATAATTTAATAGATGTATATTTGTTTTGTCACCAAGGTCTAATTGGTATATGAGATATGAGTCGCTATTAAATACCTATTTTAGTGTACAAGTATGAAAATAAAGAAGGATGTCTGGTATTTGCCAGGTGGTCATGACAGATGCATACAGTGCTGGGTGATAGGGGGTGTGTATTAAGTTTAGGGCTGTCAGGAAAGCCTGGGTCTCCGGGGAGCAAGATTGAGTTGGGTAGAGTAATCAGATTCTCTTTAATGTCCCCCTAATGGTACACTACCTCATCTGCAAGTGCAAAAAACAATGGAGCAGTCTATATCAGTTAATTACACCAATCCCACAATCATTAATGGATGTATCTAGCAGGAACATGTCATTGTAAACTGTTCTGAGCACCATCTCAGGAGCATCACTCCATCTCAATATCACTGAGTCTCCTCATCAATCATCATCTTAATCATCCATCCTCATCACTCAGTCTCCTCATCAATCATCATCTTAATCATCCATCCTCATCACTCAGTCTCCTCATCAATCATCATCTTAATCATCCATCCTCATCACTCAGTCTCCTCATCAATCATCATCTTAATCATCATTTTAATCATCCATCAATATCACAAAGGGTAAAAGTAGGTTATAGGTGATACCTAAAAATCAATTTTGAGCTACATAATGTATATGGTACCTAAGACGTAGTTGCTAATTATCACCTCTGGACTATTTATAAACCAATGTCCTGTGTATTGTGATTTACATAGACACCAAAAAGAACGAGACTGATTGCCAAGAGCGGGGTATCACCTCCAGGTCACTCTGTATCCATAACATGTAATATAAGGAATATAGACGGGTCAGTGGTCCAGTGGTTAATACGTTGGAACTGCTAATCCAGGGATCGCAGGTTTCATCCCCTTTCTGACACTAATAATATTAGCAGTCTTTTAAATGGGACTAGACTGAGGTATTGTTACGTGCCAACCGGGGTTAATCTAGTGGGCAGACAGGCGGACGGACGTAGACGGATCACAGTGGACAGTTGACTGAGTGATGACAACGATAACTCTGTACTTTTATTTATTTTACTATGCAGCAACTGCTATGGTTATCTTAGAGTGTTGGATGCCCAGTTCTGCTCGGTATTTATACTAACTGTTCACTGCAATGTGTGGGATGTGCAAACTGTGGGTGCACACTGTGGAATCCACATGTTGCATTGCACACGTGCCCCACATATCACATGATGCTGCCCACCTGTCGCATTATGTCACACACAAATTAGTGGTGCAACAGGTACTCACAACTAAAATAAGACTGTTGCGTCAACTAAGCACTGCATACATACCAATAACATACATATACTTATAAAAAGCTCCTGAAACTTACGTTTCAGCAAGATTGCCCGCTACAAATACCACATATAAAGCATATATACCAATGCGATGTATGGAACACCATTGCGTAGCGTCTAATACACAGTGGAAGTCGTGATAGCGCAGTGGATGCGCGTTCGCTTCAGGTGCGAAAGGTCCGGAGTTCGAGCCCCGCTGGAGCCGTTACGATTGTGCCCTTAGGCAAGGCATTTAAATCCCACATTGCCTCTTCTCTCTCCTTCATGGCGATGGATTCCATCAGGAATGAGGTCTCGAGAGTGATTAATATAAGTTGAAAGAACTTGTTTCGCAATTGAGCTAAAATAAATTTGTATAAACTAATACACAGTATATTCAAGATGGCGGCCTACATGCTAAACAAAATACAATTGAGTCTAAACAGCAAATTACTCCCATTTAAATACATTAAGAGGAATATTCAGTAACACAGATAAGATTAACTACACCAGGGATATTCATAAACAGAACAATACTTGAGGATTATTATGTCAGAACCAGCAAGAATACATGAAACTGGACTTCATGTAAACCAGACAGTAGATTACAACTGGCCGTGATATTCAAAGGTGATCTGTTGTTCTGTTTGTTTTATAGAGCAACAGTCAAATTCCTATAGCACTGTCAGTAAAAATGCATCAACAGTTTAACACACTCCATGGAAACATACATGGTGGATAATAAAGCTCAGAGGGTAAGCTAACACCTAGGGTGTTACATTATATAGAGGGTAAGCTAACACCTAGGGTGTTACATTATATAGAGGGTAAGCTAACACCTAGGGTGTTACATTATATAGAGGGTAAGCTAACACCTAGGGTGTTACATTATATAGAGGGTAAGCTAACACCTAGGGTGTTACATTATATAGAGGGTAAGCTAACACCTAGGGTGTTACATTATATAGAGGGTAAGCTAACACCTAGGGTGTTACATTATATAGAGGGTAAGCTAACACCTAGGGTGTTACATTATATAGAGGGTAAGCTAACACCTAGGGTGTTACATTATATAGAGGGTAAGCTAACACCTAGGGTGTTACATTATATAGAGGGTAAGCTAACACCTAGGGTGTTACATTATATAGAGGGTAAGCTAACACCTAGGGTGTTACATTATATAGAGGGTAAGCTAACACCTAGGGTGTTACATTATCATGTATCGATGTTGATATACCCGGGCATGTATCAATGCTATACACCGGGCATGTATCGATGCTATACACCGGGCATGTATCAATGCTATACACCGGGCATGTATCGATGCTATACACCGGGCATGTATCGATGCTATACACCGGGCATGTATCGATGCTATATACCGGGCATGTATCGATGCTATACACCGGGCATGTATCGATGCTATACACCGGGCATGTATCGATGCTATATACCGGGCATGTATCGATGCAATACACCGGGCATGTATCAATGCTATACACCGGGCATGTATCGATGCTATACACCGGGCATGTATCAATGCTATATACCGGCATGTATCGATGCTATACACCGGCATGTATCGATGCTATATACCGGGCATGTATCAATGCTATATACCAACGATGCTATCACGGGCATTTATCGATGCTATATACCGGGCATGTATCGATGCTATATACCGGGCATGTATCGATGCTATACACCGGGCATGTATCGATGCTATATACCGGGCATGTATCGATGCTATACACCGGGCATGTATCGATGCTATATACCGGGCATGTATCGATGCTATATACCGGGCATGTATCGATGCTATATACCGGGCATGTATCGATGCTATATACCGGGCATTTATCGATGCTATACACCGGGCATGTATCATGCTATATACCGGGCATGTATCGATGCTATACACGGGCATGTATCGTGCTAACACCGGGCATGTATCGATGCTATATACCGGGCATGTATCAATGCTATATACCGGGCATGTATCGATGCTATATACCGGGCATTTATCGATGCTATATACCTGGCATGTATCGATGCTATCATCGGGCATGTATCGTGCTAAACACTGGGCATGTATCGATGCTATATACCGGGCATGTATCGATGCTATATACCGGGCATGTATCGATGCTATATACCGGGCATGTATCGATGCTATCACGGCATGTATCGATGCTATCACGGGCATGTATCGATGCTATACACCGGGCATGTATCGATGCTATATACCGGGCATGTATCAATGCTATATACCGGGCATGTATCGATGCTATATACCGGGCATGTATCAATGCTATACATCGGGCATGTATCGATGCTATATACCGGGCATGTATCGATGCTATATACCGGGCATGTATCGATGCTATATACCGGGCATGTATCGATGCTATACACCGGGCATGTATCAATGCTATACACCGGGCATGTATCGATGCTATACACCGGGCATGTATCGATGCTATACACCGGGCATGTATCGATGCTATACACGGGCATGTATCGATGCTATACACCGGGCATGTATCGATGCTATATACCGGGCATGTATCGATGCTATATACCGGGCATGTATCGATGCTATACCGGGCATGTATCGATGCTATACACCGGGCATGTATCGATGCTATATACCGGGCATGTATCGATGCTATACACCGGCATGTATCGATGCTATATACCGGGCATGTATCGATGCTATACACCGGGCATGTATCGATGCTATATACCGGGCATGTATCGATGCTATATACCGGGCATGTATCGATGCTATACATCGGGCATGTATCGATGCTATATACCGGGCATGTATCGATGCTATACACCGGCATGTATCAATGCTATATACCGGGCATGTATCGATGCTATATACCGGGCATGTATCAATGCTATACACCGGGCATGTATCGATGCTATACACCGGGCATGTATCGATGCTATATACCGGGCATGTATCGATGCTATATACCGGGCATGTATCAATGCTATACACCGGGCATGTATCGATGCTATATACGGCATGTATCGATGCTATAACCGGCATGTATCGATGCTATACACCGGGCATGTATCGATGCTATACACCGGGCATGTATCGATGCTATACACCGGGCATGTATCGATGCTATATACCGGGCATGTATCGATGCTATACACCGGGCATGTATCGATGCTATACACCGGGCATGTATCGATATATACACCGGGCATGTATCGATGCTATATACCGGGCATGTATCGATGCTATATACCGGGCATGTATCGATGCTATATACACCGGGCATGTATCGATGCTATACACCGGGCATGTATCGATGCTATACACCGGGCATGTATCGATGCTATATACCGGGCATGTATCGATGCTATATACCGGGCATGTATCATGCTATACACCGGGCATGTATCGATGCTATACACCGGGCATGTATCAATGCTATATACCGGGCATGTATCGATGCTATACACCGGGCATGTATCGATGCTATATACCGGGCATGTATCGATGCTATATACCGGGCATGTATCGATGCTATATACCGGGCATGTATCGATGCTATATACCGGGCATGTATCGATGCTATACACCGGGCATGTATCGATGCTATATACCGGGCATGTATCGATGCTATACACCGGGCATGTATCGATGCTATACACCGGGCATGTATCGATGCTATATACCGGGCATGTATCGATGCTATACACCGGGCATGTATCGATGCTATATACCGGGCATGTATCGATGCTATATACCGGGCATGTATCGATGCTATACGGCATGTATCGATGCTATAACCGGGCATGTATCGATGCTATACACCGGGCATGTATCGATGCTATATACCGGGCATGTATCGATGCTATACACCGGGCATGTATCGATGCTATATACCGGGCATGTATCGATGCTATACACCGGGCATGTATCGATGCTATACACCGGGCATGTATCGATGCTATATACCGGGCATGTATCGATGCTATATACCGGGCATGTATCGATGCTATAACCGGCATGTATCGATGCTATAACCGGGCATGTATCGATGCTATATACCGGGCATGTATCGATGCTATACACCGGGCATGTATCGATGCTATATACCGGGCATGTATCGATGCTATATACCGGGCATGTATCGATGCTATAACGGCATTATCTATATACACCGGGCATGTATCGATGCTATACACCGGGCATGTATCGATGCTATATACCGGGCATGTATCGATGCTATACACCGGGCATGTATCGATGCTATACACCGGGCATGTATCGATGCTATATACCGGGCATGTATCGATGCTATACATCGGGCATGTATCGATGCTATACACCGGGCATGTATCGATGCTATATACCGGGCATGTATCGATGCTATATACCGGGCATGTATCGATGCTATATACCGGGCATGTATCGATGCTATACACCGGGCATGTATCGATGCTATACACCGGGCATGTATCGATGCTATATACCGGGCATGTATCGATGCTATATACCGGGCATGTATCGATGCTATATACCGGGCATGTATCGATGCTATACACCGGGCATGTATCGATGCTATATACCGGGCATGTATCGATGCAATACACCGGGCATGTATCGATGCTATATACCGGGCATGTATCGATGCTATACACCGGGCATGTATCGATGCTATATACCGGGCATGTATCGATGCTATATACCGGGCATGTATCGATGCTATACATCGGGCATGTATCGATGCTATATACCGGGCATGTATCGATGCAATATACCGGGCATGTATCGATGCTATATACCGGGCATGTATCAATGCTATACACCGGGCATGTATCGATGCTATATACCGGGCATGTATCAATGCTATACACCGGGCATGTATCGATGCTATATACCGGGCATGTATCAATGCTATACACCGGGCATGTATCGATGCTATACATCGGGCATGTATCGATGCTATATACCGGGCATGTATCGATGCTATATACCGGGCATGTATCAATGCTATACACCTGGCATGTATCGATGCTATACATCGGGCATGTATCGATGCTATTTACCGGGCATGTATCGATGCTATACACCGGGCATGTATCAATGCTATATACCGGGCATGTATCGATGCTATATACCGGGCATGTATCAATGCTATACACCGGGCATGAATCAATGCTATATACCGGGCATGTATCGATGCTATACACCGGGCATGTATTGATGCAATATACCGGGCATGTATCGATGCTATATACCGGGCATGTATCGATGCTATATACCGGGCATGTATCGATGCTATACACCGGGCATGTATCGATGCTATACATCGGGCATGTATCGATGCTATATACCGGGCATGTATCGATGCTATACATCGGGCATGTATCGATGCTATATACCGGGCATGTATCAATGCTATACATCGGGCATGTATCGATGCTATATACCGGGCATGTATCGATGTTATACACCGGGCATGTATCGATGCTATACACCGGGCATGTATCGATGCTATATACCGGGCATGTATCGATGCTATACACCGGGCATGTATCAATGCTATACACCGGGCATTTATCGATGCTATACACCGGGCATGTATCAATGCTATACACCGGGCATTTATCGATGCTATATACCGGGCATGTATCGATGCTATATACCGGGCATGTATCAATGCTATATACCGGGCATGTATCGATGCTATACACCGGGAATGTATCAATGCTATATACCGGGCATGTATCGATGCTATACACCGGGAATGTATCAATGCTATATACCGGGCATGTATCGATGCTATATACCGGGCATGTATCGATGCTATACACCGGGCATGTATCGATGCTATACACCGGGCATGTATCGATGCTATATACCGGGCATGTATCAATGCTATATACCGGGCATGTATCGATGCTATACACCGGGAATGTATCAATGCTATATACCGGGCATGTATCGATGCAATATACCGGGCATGTATCGATGCTATATACCGGGCATGTATCGATGCTATATACCGGGCATGTATCGATGCTATACACCGGGCATGTATCGATGCTATACACCGGGCATGTATCGATGCTATACACCGGGCATGTATCGATGCTATATACTGGGCATGTATCGATGCTATACACCGGGCATGTATCGATGCTATACACCGGGCATGTATCGATGCTATATACCGGGCATGTATCGATGCTATACACCGGGCATGTATCGATGCTATATACCGGGCATGTATCGATGCTATATACCAGGCATGTATCGATGCTATATACCGGGCATGTATCGATGCTATATACCTGGCATGTATCGATGCTATATACTGGGCATGTATCGATGCTATATACCGGGCATGTATCGATGCTATATACCGGGCATGTATCGATGCTATATACTGGGCATTTATCGATGTTGATATACACCGGGCATGTATCGGTGCTATACACCGGGCATGTATCGATGCTATATACCGGGCATGTATCATGCTATACACCGGGCATGTATCGATGCTATATACCGGGCATGTATCGATGCTATATACTGGGCATTATCGATGATATACACCGGGCATGTATCGATGCTATACACCGGGCATGTATCGATGCTATATACCGGGCATGTATCGATGCTATACACCGGGCATGTATCGATGCTATACACCGGGCATGTATCGATGCTATATACCGGGCATGTATCGATGCTATACACCGGGCATGTATCGATGCTATACACCGGGCATGTATCGATGCTATTCATCGGGCATGTATCGATGCTATATACCGGGCATGTATCGATGCTATACACCGGGCATGTATCGTTGCTATATACCGGGCATGTATCGATGCTATATACCAGGCATGTATCGATGCTATATACCGGGCATGTATCGATGCTATATACCGGGCATTTATCGATGCTATACACCGGGCATTTATCGATGCTATATACCGGGCATGTATCGATGCTATACACCGGGCATGTATCGATGCAATATACCGGGAATGTATCGATGCAATATACTGGGCATTTATCGATGCTATATACCGGGCATGTATCGATGCTATATACCGGGCATGTATCGATGCTATACACCGGGCATTTATCGATGCTATATACCGGGCATGTATCGATGCTATACACCGGGCATGTATCGATGCAATATACCGGGAATGTATCGATGCAATATACCGGGCATTTATCGATGCTATATACCGGGCATGTATCGATGCTATATACCGGGCATGTATCGATGCTATATACCGGGCATGTATCGATGCTATATACCGGGCATGTATCAATGCTATACACCGGGCATGTATCAATGCTATATACCGGGCATGTATCGATGCTATTCATCGGGCATGTATCGATGCTATACACCGGGCATGTATCGATGCTATATACCGGGCATGTATCGATGCTATTCATCGAGCATGTATCGATGCTATACACCGGGCATGTATCGATGCTATATACTGGGCATGTATCGATGCTATACACCGGGCATGTATCGATGCTATATACCGGGCATGTATCGATGCTATTCATCGGGCATGTATCGATGCTATACACCGGGCATGTATCGATGCTATATACCGGGCATGTATCGATGCTATATACCGGGCATGTATCGATGCTATATACCGGGCATGTATCGATGCTATATACCGGGCATGTATCGATGCTATACACCGGGCATGTATCAATGCTATATACCGGGCATGTATCGATGCTATACACCGGGCATGTATCGATGCTATACACCGGGCATGTATCGATGCTATATACCGGGCATGTATCGATGCTATACACCGGGCATGTATCGATGCTATACACCGGGCATGTATCGATGCTATATACTGGGCATGTATCGATGCTATACACCGGGCATGTATCGATGCTATACACCGGGCATGTATCGATGCTATATACCGGGCATGTATCGATGCTATATACCGGGCATGTATCGATGCTATATACCGGGCATGTATCGATGCTATATACCGGGCATGTATCGATGCTATACACCGGGCATGTATCGATGCTATATACCGGGCATGTATCGATGCTATATACCAGGCATGTATCGATGCTATATACCGGGCATGTATCGATGCTATATACCGGGCATTTATCGATGCTATACACCGGGCATTTATCGATGCTATATACCGGGCATGTATCGATGCTATACACCGGGCATGTATCGATGCAATATACCGGGAATGTATCGATGCAATATACTGGGCATTTATCGATGCTATATACCGGGCATGTATCGATGCTATATACCGGGCATGTATCGATGCTATACACCGGGCATGTATCGATGCTATATACCGGGCATGTATCGATGCTATACACCGGGCATGTATCGATGCTATATACCGGGCATGTATCGATGCTATATACCGGGCATGTATCGATGCTATATACCGGGCATGTATCGATGCTATATACCGGGCATGTATCGATGCTATACACCGGGCATGTATCATGCATAACCGGGATTATCGTGCATAACGGGCATTTATCGATGCTATATACCGGGCATGTATCGATGCTATATACCGGGCATGTATCGATGCTATACACCGGGCATTTATCGATGCTATATACCGGGCATGTATCGATGCTATACACCGGGCATGTATCGATGCTATATACCGGGCATGTATCGATGCAATATACCGGGCATTTATCGATGCTATATACCGGGCATGTATCGATGCTATATACCGGGCATGTATCGATGCTATCATCGGGCATGTATCGATGCTATACACCGGGCATGTATCGATGCTATATACCGGGCATGTATCGATGCTATACACCGGGCATGTATCGATGCTATATACCGGGCATGTATCGATGCTATTCATCGGGCATGTATCGATGCTATACACCGGGCATGTATCGATGCTATATACCGGGCATGTATCGATGCTATTCATCGAGCATGTATCGATGCTATACACCGGGCATGTATCGATGCTATATACTGGGCATGTATCGATGCTATACACCGGGCATGTATCGATGCTATATACCGGGCATGTATCGATGCTATACATCGGGCATGTATCGATGCTATACACCGGGCATGTATCGATGCTATATACCGGGCATGTATCGATGCTATTCATCGAGCATGTATCGATGCTATACACCGGGCATGTATCGATGCTATATACTGGGCATGTATCGATGCTATACACCGGGCATGTATCGATGCTATATACCGGGCATGTATCGATGCTATTCATCGGGCATGTATCGATGCTATACACCGGGCATGTATCGATGCTATATACCGGGCATGTATCGATGCTATTCATCGAGCATGTATCGATGCTATACACCGGGCATGTATCGATGCTATATACTGGGCATGTATCGATGCTATACACCGGGCATGTATCGATGCTATATACCGGGCATGTATCGATGCTATACACCGGGCATGTATCGATGCTATACACCGGGCATGTATCGATGCTATATACCGGGCATGTATCGATGCTATACACCGGGCATGTATCGATGCTATATACCGGGCATGTATCGATGCTATATACCGGGCATGTATCGATGCTATATACCGGGCATGTATCGATGCTATATACCGGGCATGTATCGATGCTATATACGGGCATGTATCGATACGGCATTATCGATGCTATAACCGGGCATTATCGATGCTATATACCGGGCATGTATCGATGCTATACACCGGGCATGTATCGATGCTATATACCGGATGTATCGATGCTATATACCGGGCATTATCGATGCTATATACCGGGCATGTATCGATGCTATATACCGGGCATGTATCAATGCTATACACCAGGCATGTATCGATGCTATATACCGGGCATGTATCGATGCTATATACCGGGCATGTATCGATGCTATATACCGGGAATTTATCAATGCTATATACCGGCATGTATCGATGCTATACACCGGGCATTCATCGATGCTATACACCGGGCATGTATCGATGCTATATACCGGGAATTTATCGATGCTATATACCGGGCATTTATCGATGCTATACACCGGGCATGTATCGATGCTATATACCGGGCATGTATCGATGCTATTCATCGGGCATGTATCGATGCTATACACCGGGCATGTATCGTTGCTATATACCGGGCATGTATCGATGCAATATACCGGGCATTTATCGATGCTATACACCTGGCATGTATCGATGCTATACATCGGGCATGTATCGATGCTATATACCGGGCATGTATCGATGCTATATACCGGGCATGTATCGATGCTATATACCGGGCATGTATCGATGCTATATACCGGGCATGTATCGATGCTATATACCGGGCATGTATCGATGCTATATACCGGGCATGTATCGATGCTATTCACGAGCATGTATCGATGCTATACACCGGGCATGTATCGATGCTATATACCGGGCATGTATCGATGCTATACACCGGGCATGTATCGATGCTATATACCGGGCATGTATCGATGCTATTCATCGGGCATGTATCGATGCTATACACCGGGCATGTATCGATGCTATATACCGGGCATGTATCGATGCTATTCATCGAGCATGTATCGATGCTATACACCGGGCATGTATCGATGCTATATACTGGGCATGTATCGATGCTATACACCGGGCATGTATCGATGCTATATACCGGGCATGTATCGATGCTATACATCGGGCATGTATCGATGCTATACACCGGGCATGTATCGATGCTATATACCGGGCATGTATCGATGCTATACATCGGGCATGTATCGATGCTATATACCGGGCATGTATCGATGCTATATACCGGGCATGTATCGATGCTATATACCGGGCATGTATCGATGCTATATACCGGGCATGTATCAATGCTATACACCGGGCATGTATCGATGCTATACACCGGGCATGTATCGATGCTATATACCGGGCATGTATCGATGCTATATACCGGGATTATCATGCTATACGGGCATGTATCGATGCTATACACCGGGCATGTATCGATGCTATATACCGGGCATGTATCGATGCTATACACCGGCATGTATCGATGCTATACACCGGGCATGTATCGATGCTATATACCGGGCATGTATCGATGCTATACACCGGGCATTATCGATGCTATATACCGGCATGTATCGATGCTATATACCGGCATGTATCGATGCTATACACCGGCATGTATCGATGCTATATACCGGGCATGTATCGATGCTATACACCGGGCATGTATCGATGCTATATACCGGGCATGTATCGATGCTATATACCGGGCATGTATCGATGCTATACACCGGGCATGTATCGATGCTATACACCGGGCATGTATCGATGCTATATACCGGGCATGTATCAATGCTATATACCGGGCATGTATCGATGCTATACACCGGGCATGTATCGATGCTATATACCGGGCATGTATCGATGCTATATACCGGGCATGTATCGATGCTATATACCGGGCATGTATCGATGCTATATACCGGGCATGTATCGATGCTATACACCGGGCATGTATCGATGCTATATACCGGGCATGTATCGATGCTATACACCGGGCATGTATCGATGCTATACACCGGGCATGTATCGATGCTATATACTGGGCATGTATCGATGCTATACACCGGGCATGTATCGATGCTATACACCGGGCATGTATCGATGCTATATACCGGGCATGTATCGATGCTATATACCGGGCATGTATCGATGCTATATACCGGGCATGTATCGATGCTATATACCAGGCATGTATCGATGCTATATACCGGGCATGTATCGATGCTATATACCTGGCATGTATCGATGCTATATACTGGGCATGTATCGATGCTATATACCGGGCATGTATCGATGCTATATACCGGGCATGTATCGATGCTATATACTGGGCATTTATCGATGTTGATATACACCGGGCATGTATCGGTGCTATACACCGGGCATGTATCGATGCTATATACCGGGCATGTATCAATGCTATACACCGGGCATGTATCGATGCTATATACCGGGCATGTATCGATGCTATATACTGGGCATTTATCGATGTTGATATACACCGGGCATGTATCGATGCTATACACCGGGCATGTATCGATGCTATATACCGGGCATGTATCGATGCTATATACCGGGCATGTATCGATGCTATACACCGGGCATGTATCGATGCTATATACCGGGCATGTATCGATGCTATATACCAGGCATGTATCGATGCTATATACCGGGCATGTATCGATGCTATATACCGGGCATGTATCGATGCTATACACGGCATTTATCGATGCTATATACCGGGCATGTATCGATGCTATACACCGGGCATGTATCGATGCTATATACCGGGAATGTATCGATGCTATATACCGGGCATGTATCGATGCTATACACCGGGCATGTATCGATGCTATATACCGGGCATGTATCGATGCTATATACCGGGCATGTATCGATGCTATATACCGGGCATTTATCGATGCTATATACCGGGCATGTATCGATGCTATACACCGGGCATGTATCGATGCAATATACCGGGAATGTATCGATGCAATATACCGGGCATTTATCGATGCTATATACCGGGCATGTATCGATGCTATATACCGGGCATGTATTGATGCTATATACCGGGCATGTATCAATGCTATACACCGGGCATGTATCGATGCTATATACCAGGCATGTATCGATGCTATTCATCGGGCATGTATCGATGCTATACACCGGGCATGTATCGATGCTATTCATCGGGCATGTATCGATGCTATATACCGGGCATGTATCGATGCAATATACCGGGCATGTATCGATGCTATATACCGGACATGTATCAATGCTATACACCAGGCATGTATCGATGCTATATACCGGGCATGTATCGATGCTATATACCGGGCATGTATCGATGCTATATACCGGGCATGTATCAATGCTATACACCGGGCATGTATCGATGCTATACACCGGGCATGTATCGATGCTATATACCGGGCATGTATCGATGCTATATACCGGGCATGTATCGATGCTATACACCGGGCATGTATCGATGCTATATACCGGGCATGTATCGATGCTATACATCGGGCATGTATCGATGCTATACACCGGGCATGTATCGATGCTATATACCGGGCATGTATCGATGCAATATACCGGGCATTTATCGATGCTATACACCGGGCATGTATCGATGCTATACACCGGGCATGTATCGATGCTATATACCGGGCATGTATCGATGCTATACACCGGGCATGTATCGATGCTATA
>CM026399.1:71942296-71967770 GCA_014843695.1 Archivesica marissinica
TCCTACGACCGTGCATGATCAGTAGTATATGACTGGCTTCCTACGACACTGTGCATGATCAGTAGTATATGACTGGCATCCTACGACCCTGTGCATGATCAGTAGTATATGACTGGCTTCCTACGACACTGTGCATGATCAGTAGTATATGACTGGCATCCTACGACCCTGTGCATGATCAGTAGTATATGACTGGCTTCCTACGACACTGCATGATCAGTAGTATCTGACTGGCATCCTACGACCCTGTGCATGATCAGTAGTATCTGACTTGCATCCTACGACCCTGTGCATGATCAGTAGTATCTGACTTGCATTCTACGACCCTGTGCATGATCAGTAGTATATGACTTGCATCCTACGACCCTGTGCATGATCAGTAGTATCTGACTTGCATCCTACGACCCTGTGCATGATCAGTAGTATCTGACTTGCATCCTACGACCCTGTGCATGATCAGTAGTATCTGACTTGCATCCTACGACCCTGTGCATGATCAGTAGTATCTGACTTTCATCCTCGACCCTGTGCATGATCAGTAGTATATGACTTGCATCATACGACCCTGTGCATGATCAGTAGTATCTGACTTGCATCCTGCGACCCTGTGCATGATCAGTAGTATCTGACTTGCATCCTACGACCCTGTGCATGATCAGTAGTATCTGACTTGCATCCTGCGACCCTGTGCATGATCAGTAGTATCTGACTTGCATCCTACGACCGTACATGATCAGTAGTATCTGACTTGCATCCTACGACCGTGCATGATCAGTAGTATATGACTGGCATCCTACGACCCTGTGCATGATCAGTAGTATCTGACTGGCATCCTACGACCCTGTGCATGATCAGTAGTATCTGACTGGCATCCTACGACCGTGCATGATCAGTAGTATATGACTGGCATCCTACGACACTGTGCATGATCAGTAGTATATGACTGGCTTCCTACGACACTGCATGATCAGTAGTATCTGACTGGCATCCTGCGACCCTGTGCATGATCAGTAGTATATGACTGGCTTCCTACGACACTGTGCATGATCAGTAGTATCTGACTTGCATCCTACGACCCTGTGCATGATCAGTAGTATCTGACTTGCATCCCGACACCCTGTGCATGATCAGTAGTACTATGACTGGCTCCTACGACCCGTGCATGATCAGTAGTATACTGACTTGGCATCCTACGACCCTGTGCATGATCAGTAGTATATGACTGGCATCCTACGACACTGTGCATGATCAGTAGTATCTGACTGGCATCCTACGACCCTGTGCATGATCAGTAGTATTGACTGGCTCCTACGACACTGTGCATGATCAGTAGTATTACTGGCATCCTACGACCCTGTGCATGATCAGTAGTATCTGACTTGCATCCTACGACCCTGTGCATGATCAGTAGTATCTGACTTGCATCCTACGACCCTGTGCATGATCAGTAGTATCTGACTTGCATCCTACGACCCTGTGCATGATCAGTAGTATCTGACTTGCATCCTACGACCCTGTGCATGATCAGTAGTATCTGACTTGCATCCTACGACCCTGTGCATGATCAGTAGTATCTGACTTGCATCCTACGACCCTGTGCATGATCAGTAGTATATGACTGGCATCCTACGACCCTGTGCATGATCAGTAGTATATGACTGGCATCCTACGACACTGTGCATGATCAGTAGTATATGACTGGCATCCTACGACCCTGTGCATGATCAGTAGTATCTGACTGGCATCCTACGACACTGTGCATGATCAGTAGTATATGACTGGCATCCTACGACACTGTGCATGATCAGTAGTATATGACTGGCATCCTACGACCCTGTGCATGATCAGTAGTATCTGACTTGCATCCTACGACCCTGTGCATGATCAGTAGTATCTGACTTGCATCCTACGACCGTGCATGATCAGTAGTATATGACTGGCATCCTACGACCCTGTGCATGATCAGTAGTATATGACTGGCATCCTACGACCCTGTGCATGATCAGTAGTATCTGACTGGCATCCTACGACCCGTGCATGATCAGTAGTATCTGACTGCATCCTACGACCCTGTGCATGATCAGTAGTATATGACTGGCATCCTACGACCCTGTGCATGATCAGTAGTATATGACTGGCATCCTACGACCGTGCATGATCAGTAGTATATGACTGGCATCCTACGACCCTGTGCATGATCAGTAGTATATGACTGGCATCCTACGACACTGCATGATCAGTAGTATCTGACTTGCATCCTACGACCCTGTGCATGATCAGTAGTATCTGACTTGCATCCTACGACCCTGTGCATGATCAGTAGTATCTGACTTGCATCCTACGACCGTGCATGATCAGTAGTATATGACTGGCATTCTACGACACTGTGCATGATCAGTAGTATATGACTGGCTTCCTACGACACTGCATGATCAGTAGTATCTGACTCGCATCCTGCGACCATGTGCATGATCAGTAGTATCTGACTTGCTTCCTACGACACTGCATGATCAGTAGTATCCGACTCGCATCCTGCGACCCTTGCATGATCAGTAGTATCTGACTCGCATCCTGCGACCCTGTGCATGATCAGTAGTATCTGACTCGCATCCTACGACCCTGTGCATGATCAGTAGTATCTGACTTGCATCCTACGACCCTGTGCATGATCAGTAGTATCTGACTTGCATCATGCGACCCTGTGCATGATCAGTAGTATCTGACTTGCATCCTACGACCGTGCATGATCAGTAGTATATGACTGGCATTCTACGACACTGTGCATGATCAGTAGTATCTGACTTGCATCCTACGACCCTGTGCATGATCAGTAGTATATGACTGGCTTCCTACGACCCTGTGCATGATCAGTAGTATCTGACTGGCATCCTACGACACCGTGCATGATCAGTAGTATATGACTGGCATCCTACGACACTGTGCATGATCAGTAGTATATGACTGGCATCCTACGACACTGCATGATCAGTAGTATCTGACTTGCATCCTACGACCCTGTGCATGATCAGTAGTATCTGACTTGCATCCTACGACCCTGTGCATGATCAGTAGTATCTGACTTGCATCCTACGACCCTGTGCATGATCAGTAGTATATGACTTGCATCCTACGACCCTGTGCATGATCAGTAGTATCTGACTTGCATCCTACGACCCTGTGCATGATCAGTAGTATCTGACTTGCATCCTACGACCCTGTGCATGATCAGTAGTATCTGACTTGCATCCTACGACCCTGTGCATGATCAGTAGTATCTGACTTGCATCCTACGACCGTGCATGATCAGTAGTATCTGACTTGCATCCTACGACCGTGCATGATCAGTAGTATCTGACTGGCATCCTACGACCCTGTGCATGATCAGTAGTATCTGACTTGCATCCTACGACCCTGTGCATGATCAGTAGTATCTGACTTGCATCCTACGACCCTGTGCATGATCAGTAGTATCTGACTTGCATCCTACGACCCTGTGCATGATCAGTAGTATCTGACTTGCATACTACGACCCTGTGCATGATCAGTAGTATATGACTGGCATTCTACGACCCTGTGCATGATCAGTAGTATCTGACTTGCATCCTACGACCGTGCATGATCAGTAGTATCTGACTTGCATCCTACGACCGTGCATGATCAGTAGTATATGACTGGCATTCTACGACACTGTGCATGATCAGTAGTATCTGACTTGCATCCTACGACCCTGTGCATGATCAGTAGTATATGACTGGCTTCCTACGACACTGTGCATGATCAATAGTATCTGACTTGCATCCTACGACCGTGCATGATCAGTAGTATATGACTGGCTTCCTACGACACTGTGCATGATCAGTAGTATATGACTGGCATCCTACGACCCTGTGCATGATCAGTAGTATATGACTGGCTTCCTACGACACTGTGCATGATCAGTAGTATATGACTGGCATCATACGACCCTGTGCATGATCAGTAGTATCTGACTGGCATCCTACGACACTGTGCATGATCAGTAGTATATGACTGGCATCCTACGACCCTGTGCATGATCAGTAGTATCTGACTGGCATCCTACGACCCTTGCATGATCAGTAGTATATGACTGGCATCCTACGACCGTGCATGATCAGTAGTATCTGACTGGCATCCTACGATACCGTGCATGATCAGTAGTATATGACTGGCATCCTACGACCCTGTGCATGATCAGTAGTATCTGACTGGCATCCTACGACCCTTGCATGATCAGTAGTATATGACTGGCTTCCTACGACACTGTGCATGATCAGTAGTATATGACTGGCATCCTACGACCCTGTGCATGATCAGTAGTATATGACTGGCTTCCTACGACACTGTGCATGATCAGTAGTATATGACTGGCATCCTACGACCCTGTGCATGATCAGTAGTATCTGACTGGCATCCTACGACACTGTGCATGATCAGTAGTATATGACTGGCATCCTACGACACTGTGCATGATCAGTAGTATATGACTGGCTTCCTACGACACTGTGCATGATCAGTAGTATATGACTGGCATCCTACGACCCTGTGCATGATCAGTAGTATATGACTGGCATCCTACGACCCTGTGCATGATCAGTAGTATCTGACTGGCATCCTACGACCATGTGCATGATCAGTAGTATCTGACTGGCATCCTACGACCCTGTGCATGATCAGTAGTATCTGACTGGCATCCTACGACCCTGTGCATGATCAGTAGTATATGACTGGCATCCTACGACCGTGCATGATCAGTAGTATCTGACTGGCATCCTACGACACTGTGCATGATCAGTAGTATATGACTGGCTTCCTACGACACTGCATGATCAGTAGTATCTGACTTGCATCCTACGACCCTGTGCATGATCAGTAGTATCTGACTTGCATCCTACGACCCTGTGCATGATCAGTAGTATCTGACTTGCATCCTACGACCCTGTGCATGATCAGTAGTATCTGACTTGCATCCTACGACCCTGTGCATGATCAGTAGTATCTGACTTGCATCCTACGACCCTGTGCATGATCAGTAGTATCTGACTTGCATCCTACGACCCTGTGCATGATCAGTAGTATCTGACTGGCATCCTACGACCCTGTGCATGATCAGTAGTATATGACTGGCATCCTACGACCGTGCATGATCAGTAGTATCTGACTGGCATCCTACGACCTGTGCATGATCAGTAGTATATGACTGGCATCCTACGACACTGCATGATCAGTAGTATCTGACTTGCATCCTACGACCCTGTGCATGATCAGTAGTATCTGACTTGCATCCTACGACCCTGTGCATGATCAGTAGTATCTGACTTGCATCCTACGACCCTGTGCATGATCAGTAGTATCTGACTTGCATCCTACGACCCTGTGCATGATCAGTAGTATATGACTTGCATCCTACGACCCTGTGCATGATCAGTAGTATCTGACTTGCATCCTACGACCGTGCATGATCAGTAGTATATGACTGGCATCCTACGACACTGTGCATGATCAGTAGTATATGACTGGCATCCTACGACCCTGTGCATGATCAGTAGTATATGACTGGCATCCTACGACCCTGTGCATGATCAGTAGTATATGACTGGCATCCTACGACCCTGTGCATGATCAGTAGTATATGACTGGCATCCTACGACCCTGCATGATCAGTAGTATCTGACTTGCATCCTACGACCCTGTGCATGATCAGTAGTATCTGACTTGCATCCTACGACCCTGTGCATGATCAGTAGTATCTGACTTGCATCCTACGACCCTGTGCATGATCAGTAGTATCTGACTGGCATCCTACGACCCTGTGCATGATCAGTAGTATCTGACTGCATCCTACGACCCTGTGCATGATCAGTAGTATTGACTGGCATCCTACGACCTGTGCATGATCAGTAGTATCTGACTTGCATCCTACGACCTGCATGATCAGTAGTATCTGACTTGCATCCTACGACCCTGTGCATGATCAGTAGTATCTGACTTGCATCCTACGACCCTGTGCATGATCAGTAGTATCTGACTTGCATCCTACGACCCTGTGCATGATCAGTAGTATTGACTTGCATCCTACGACTGTGCATGATCAGTAGTATCTGACTTGCATCCGGTGCATGATCATAGTATATGACTGGCATCTACGACCCTGTGCATGATCAGTAGTATCTGACTTGCATCCTACGACCCTGTGCATGATCAGTAGTATCTGACTTGCATCCTACGACCCTGTGCATGATCAGTAGTATCTGACTTGCATCCTACGACCCTGTGCATGATCAGTAGTATCTGACTTGCATCCTACGACCCTGTGCATGATCAGTAGTATATGACTGCATCCTACGACCCTGTGCATGATCAGAGTATCTGATTGCATCCTACGACCGTGCATGATCAGTAGTATCTGACTGCATCCTACGACCCTGTGCATGATCAGTAGTATCTGACTGGCATCCTACGACCCTGTGCATGATCAGTAGTATATGACTGGCATCCTACGACCGTGCATGATCAGTAGTATCTGACTGGCATCCTACGATACTGTGCATGATCAGTAGTATATGACTGGCATCCTACGACCCTGTGCATGATCAGTAGTATCTGACTGGCATCCTACGACCCTTGCATGATCAGTAGTATATGACTGGCATCCTACGACCGTGCATGATCAGTAGTATCTGACTGGCATCCTACGATACCGTGCATGATCAGTAGTATATGACTGGCATCCTACGACCCTGTGCATGATCAGTAGTATCTGACTGGCATCCTACGACCCTTGCATGATCAGTAGTATATGACTGGCATCCTACGACCGTGCATGATCAGTAGTATCTGACTGGCATCCTACGACACCGTGCATGATCAGTAGTATATGACTGGCATCCTACGACCCTGTGCATGATCAGTAGTATATGACTGGCTTCCTACGACACTGTGCATGATCAGTAGTATATGACTGGCATCCTACGACCCTGTGCATGATCAGTAGTATCTGACTGGCATCCTACGACACTGTGCATGATCAGTAGTATATGACTGGCATCCTACGACCCTGTGCATGATCAGTAGTATATGACTGGCTTCCTACGACACTGTGCATGATCAGTAGTATCTGACTGGCATCCTACGACCCTGTGCATGATCAGTAGTATCTGACTGCATCCTACGACCCTGTGCATGATCAGTAGTATCTGACTGGCATCCTACGACACTGTGCATGATCAGTAGTATATGACTGGCATCCTACGACCCTGTGCATGATCAGTAGTATATGACTGGCATCCTACGACCCTGTGCATGATCAGTAGTATATGACTTGCATCTTACGACCCTGTGCATGATTAGTAGTATCTGACTTGCATCTTACGACCGTGCATGATCAGTAGTATCTGACTTGCCTCCTACGACCGTGCATGATCAGTAGTATATGACTGGCATTCTACGACCCTGTGCATGATCAGTAGTATCTGACTTGCATCCTACGACCCTGTGCATGATCAGTAGAATATGACTGGCTTCCTACGACACTGTACATTATCAGTAGTATATGACTGGCATCCTACGACCCTGTGCATGATCAGTAGTATATGACTGACATCCTACGACCCTGTGCATGATCAGTAGTATCTGACTGGCATCCTACGACCCTGTGCATGATCAGTAGTATCTGACTGGCATCCTACGACCCTGTGCATGATCAGTAGTATCTGACTGGCATCCTACGACTCTGTGCATGATCAGTAGTATCTGACTGGCATCCTACGACCCTTGCATGATCAGTAGTATATGACTGGCATCCTTCGACCGTGCATGATCAGTAGTATCTGACTGGCATCCTACGACACCGTGCATGATCAGTAGTATATGACTGGCATCCTACGACACTGTGCATGATCAGTAGTATATGACTGGCTTCCTACGACACTGCATGATCAGTAGTATCTGACTTGCATCCTACGACCCTGTGCATGATCAATAGTATCTGACTTGCATCCTACGACCCTGTGCATGATCAGTAGTATCTGACTTGCATCCTACGACCCTGTGCATGATCAGTAGTATCTGACTTGCATCCTACGACCCTGTGCATGATCAGTAGTATATGACTTGCATCCTACGACCCTGTGCATGATCAGTAGTATCTGACTTGCATCCTACGACCCTGTGCATGATCAGTAGTATCTGACTTGCATCCTACGACCCTGTGCATGATCAGTAGTATCTGACTTGCATCCTACGACCCTGTGCATGATCAGTAGTATCTGACTTGCATCCTACGACCTGTGCATGATCAGTAGTATCTGACTTGCATCCTACGACCCTGTGCATGATCAGTAGTATCTGACTGCATCCGCGACCCTGTGCATGATCAGTAGTAATGACTGGCATCCTCGACCCTGTGCATGATCAGTAGTATCTGACTTGCATCCTACGACCGTGCATGATAAGTAGTATATGACTGGCATCCTACGACCTGTGCATGATCAGTAGTATCTGACTGGCATCCTACGACCCTGTGCATGATCAGTAGTATCTGACTTGCATCCTACGACCGTGCATGATCAGTAGTATATGACTGGCATTCTACGACACTGTGCATGATCAGTAGTATATGACTGGCTTCCTACGACACTGCATGATCAGTAGTATCCGACTCGCATCCTGCGACCCTGTGCATGATCTGTAGTATCTGACTGGCTTCCTACGACACTGCATGATCAGTAGTATCCGACTCGCATCCTGCGACCCTTGCATGATCAGTAGTATCCGACTCGCATCCTGTGACCCTGTGCATGATCTGTAGTAACTGACTCGCATCCTACGACCCTGTGCATGATCATTAGTATCTGACTTGCATCCTACGACCCTATGCATGATCAGTAGTATCTGACTTGCATCATGCGACCCTGTGCATGATCAGTAGTATCTGACTTGCATCTGACGACTCTGTGCATGATCAGTAGTATCTGACTTGCATCCGACGACCCTGTGCATGATCAGTAGTATATGACTGGCTTCCTACGACACTGTGCATGATCAGTAGTATATGACTGGCATCCTACGACCCTTTGCATGATCAGTAGTATCTGACTGGCATCCTACGACACTGTGCATGATCAGTAGTATATGACTGGCATCCTACGACACTGTGCATGATCAGTAGTATATGACTGGCTTCCTACGACCCTTGCATGATCAGTAGTATCTGACTGGCATCTTGCGACCCTGTGCATGATCAGTAGTATATGACTTGCATCCTACGACCCTGTGCATGATCAGTAGTATCTGACTTGCATCCTACGACCCTGTGCATGATCAGTAGTATCTGACTTGCCTCCTACGACCGTGCATGATCAGTAGTATATGACTGGCATTCTACGACTCTGTGCATGATCAGTAGTATATGATTGGCATATTACGTCCCTGTGCATGATCAGTAGTATATGACTGACATCCTACGACCCTGTGCATGATCAGTAGTATCTGACTGGCATCCTACGACCCTGTGCATGATCAGTAGTATCTGACTGGCATCCTACGACCCTGTGCATGATCAGTAGTATCTGACTGGCATCCTACGATTCTGTGCATGATCAGTAGTATCTGACTGGCATCCTACGACCCTTGCATGATCAGTAGTATATGACTGGCATCCTACGACCGTGCATGATCAGTAGTATCTGACTGGCATCCTACGACACTGTGCATGATCAGTAGTATATGACTGGCATCCTACGACACTGTGCATGATCAGTAGTATATGACTGGCTTCCTACGACACTGCATGATCAGTAGTATCTGACTTGCATCCTACGACCCTGTGCATGATCAATAGTATCTGACTGGCATCCTGCGACCCTGTGCATGATCAGTAGTATCTGACTTGCATCCTACGACCCTGTGCATGATCAGTAGTATCTGACGTGCATCCTACGACCCTGTGCATGATCAGTAGTATCTGACTTGCATCCTACGACCCTGTGCATGATCAGTAGTATCTGACTTGCATCCTACGACCCTGTGCATGATCAGTAGTATCTGACTTGCATCCTACGACCCTGTGCATGATCAGTAGTATCTGACTTGCATCCTACGACCGTGCATGATCAGTAGTATCTGACTTGCATCCTACGACCCTGTGCATGATCAGTAGTATCTGACTGGCATCCTGCGACCCTGTGCATGATCAGTAGTATCTGACTTGCATCCTACGACCCTGTGCATGATCAGTAGTATATGACTGGCATCCTACGACCCTGTGCATGATCAGTAGTATCTGACTTGCATCCTACGACCGTGCATGATCAGTAGTATATGACTGGCATCCTACGACACTGTGCATGATCAGTAGTATCCGACTCGCATCCTGCGACCCTGTGCATGATCTGTAGTATCTGACTGGCTTCCTACGACACTGCATGATCAGTAGTATCCGACTCGCATCCTGCGACCCTTGCATGATCAGTAGTATCCGACTCGCATCCTGCGACCCTGTGCATGATCTGTAGTATCTGACTGGCTTCCTACGACACTGCATGATCAGTAGTATCCGACTCGCATCCTGCGACCCTTGCATGATCAGTAGTATCCGACTCGCATTCTGTGACCCTGTGCATGATCTGTAGTAACTGACTCGCATCCTACGACCCTGTGCATGATCAGTAGTATCTGACTTGCATCCTACGACCCTATGCATGATCAGTAGTATCTGACTTGCATCATGCGACCCTGTGCATGATCAGTAGTATCTGACTTGCATCTGACGAATCTGTGCATGATCAGTAGTATCTGACTTGCATCCGACGACCCTGTGCATGATCAGTAGTGTATGACTGGCTTCCTACGACACTGTGCATGATCAGTAGTATATGACTGGCATCCTACGACCCTTTGCATGATCAGTAGTATCTGACTGGCATCCTACGACACTGTGCATGATCAGTAGTATATGACTGGCATCCTACGACACTGTGCATGATCAGTAGTATATGACTGGCTTCCTACGACCCTTGCATGATCAGTAGTATCTGACTGGCATCTTGCGACCCTGTGCATGATCAGTAGTATATGACTTGCATCCTACGACCCTGTGCATGATCAGTAGTATCTGACTTGCATCTTACGACCCTGTGCATGATTAGTAGTATCTGACTTGCCTCCTACGACCGTGCATGATCAGTAGTATATGACTGGCATTCTACGACTCTGTGCATGATCAGTAGTATATGATTGGCATCCTACGACCCTGTGCATGATCAGTAGTATATGACTGACATCCTACGACCCTGTGCATGATCAGTAGTATCTGACTGGCATCCTACGACCCTGTGCATGATCAGTAGTATCTGACTGGCATCCTACGACCCTGTGCATGATCAGTAGTATCTGACTGGCATCCTACGATTCTGTGCATGATCAGTAGTATCTGACTTGCATCCTACGACCCTTGCATGATCAGTATTATATGACTGGCATCCTTCGACCGTGCATGATCAGTAGTATCTGACTGGCATCCTACGACACCGTGCATGATCAGTAGTATATGACTGGCATTCTACGACACTGTGCATGATCAGTAGTATATGACTGGCTTCCTACGACACTGCATGATCAGTAGTACCTGACTTGCATCCTACGACCCTGTGCATGATCAATAGTATCTGACTTGCATCCTACGACCCTGTGCATGATCAGTAGTATCTGACTTGCATCCTACGACCCTGTGCATGATCAGTAGTATCTGACGTGCATCCTACGACCCTGTGCATGATCAGTAGTATATGACTTGCATCCTACGACCCTGTGCATGATCAGTAGTATCTGACTTGCATCCTACGACACTGTGCATGATCAGTAGTATCTGACTTGCATCCTACGACCCTGTGCATGATCAGTAGTATCCGACTTGCATCCTACGACCCTGTGCATGATCAGTAGTATCTGACTTGCATCCTACGACCGTACATGATCAGTAGTATCTGACTTGCATCCTACGACCGTGCATGATAAGTAGTATATGACTGGCATCCTACGACACTGTGCATGATCAGTAGTATCTGACTTGCATCCTACGACCCTGTGCATGATCAGTAGTATCTGACTTGCATCCTACGACCGTGCATGATCAGTAGTATATGTCTGGCATTCTACGACACTGTGCATGATCAGTAGTATATGACTGGCATCCTACGACACTGCATGATCAGTAGTATCCGACTCGCATCCTGCGACCCTGTGCATGATCTGTAGTATCTGACTGGCTTCCTACGACACTGCATGATCAGTAGTATCCGACTCGCATCCTGCGACCCTTGCATGATCAGTAGTATCCGACTCGCATCCTGTGACCCTGTGCATGATCTGTAGTATCTGACTCGCATCCTACGACCCTGTGCATGATCAGTAGTATCTGACTTGCATCCTACGACCCTGTGCATGATCAGTAGTATCTGACTTGCATCCGACGACTCTGTGCATGATCAGTAGTATCTGACTTGCATCCTACGACCCTGTGCATGATCAGTAGTATATGACTGGCTTCCTACGACACTGTGCATGATCAGTAGTATATGACTGGCATCCTACGACCCTGTGCATGATCAGTAGTATATGACTGACATCCTACGACCCTGTGCATGATCAGTACTATCTGACTGGCATCCTACGACCCTGTGCATGATCAGTAGTATCTGACTGGCATCCTACGACCCTGTGCATGATCAGTAGTATCTGACTGGCATCCTACGACTCTGTGCATGATCAGTAGTATCTGACTGGCATCCTACGACCCTTGCATGATCAGTAGTATATGACTGGCATCATTCGACCGTGCATGATCAGTAGTATCTGACTGGCATCCTACGACACCGTGCATGATCAGTAGTATATGACTGGCATCCTACGACACTGTGCATGATTAGTAGTATATGACTGGCTTCCTACGACACTGCATGATCAGTAGTATCTGACTTGCATCCTACGACCCTGTGCATGATCAGTAGTATCCGACTTGCATCCTACGACCCTGTGCATGATTAGTAGTATATGACTTGCATCCTACGACCCTGTGCATGATAGGTAGTATCTGACTTGCATCCTACGACCCTGTGCATGATCAGTAGTATCTGACTTGCATCCTACGACCCTGTGCATGATCAGTAGTATATGACTGGCTTCCTACGACACTGTGCATGATCAGTAGTATATGACTGGCATCCTACGACCCTGTGCATGATCAGTAGTATCTGACTGGCATCCTACGACACTGTGCATGATCAGTAGTATCTGACTGGCATCCTACGACACTGTGCATGATCAGTAGTATATGACTGGCTTCCTACGACCCTTGCATGATCAGTAGTATCTGACTGGCATCCTGCGACCCTGTGCATGATCAGTAGTATATGACTTGCATCCTACGACCCTGTGCATGATCAGTAGTATCTGACTTGCATCCTACGACCCTGTGCATGATCAGTAGTATATGACTTGCATCCTACGACCCTGTGCATGATCAGTAGTATCTGACTTGCATCCTACGACCCTGTGCATGATCAGTAGTATCTGACTTGCATCCTACGACCCTGTGCATGATCAGTAGTATCTGACTTGCATCCTACGACCTGTCTGATCTAGTATCTGACTTGCATCCTACGACCCTGTGCATGATCAGTAGTATCTGACTGGCATCCTACGACCCTGTGCATGATCAGTAGTATCTGACTTGCATCCTACGACCCTGTGCATGATCAGTAGTATCTGACTTGCATCCTACGACCGTGCACGATAAGTAGTATATGACTGGCATCCTACGACACTGTGCATGATCAGTAGTATCTGACTTGCATCCTACGACCCTGTGCATTATCAGTAGTATCTGACTTGCATCCTACGACCGTGCATGATCAGTAGTATATGACTGGCATTCTACGACACTGTGCATGATCAGTAGTATATGACTGGCATCCTGCGACCCTTGCATGATCAGTAGTATCTGACTGGCTTCCTACGACACTGCATGATCAGTAGTATCTGACTGGCTTCCTACGATACTGCATGATCAGTAGTATCCGACTCGCATACTGCGACCCTGTGCATGATCTGTAGTATCTGACTGGCTTCCTACGACACTGCATGATCAGTAGTATCCGACTCGCATCCAGCGACCCTTGCATGATCAGTAGTATCCGACTCGCATCCTGCGACCCTGTGCATGATCTGTAGTATCTGACTCGCATCCTACGACCCTGTGCATGATCAGTAGTATCTGACTTGCATCCTACGACCCTGTGCATGATCAGTAGTATCTGACTTGCATCATGCGACCCTGTGCATGATCAGTAGTATCTGACTTGCATCATGCGACCCTGTGCATGATCAGTAGTATCTGACTTGCATCCTACGACCCTGTGCATGATCAGTAGTATCTGACTTGTAGCCTGCGACCATGTGCATGATCAGTAGTATCTGACTTGTATCCTGCGACCCTGTGCATGATCAGTAGTATCTGACTTGTATCATGCGACCCTGTGCATGATCAGTAGTATCTGACTGGCATCCTACGACCCTTGCATGATCAGTAGTATATGACTCGCATCCTACGACACTGTGCATGATCAGTAGTATCTGACTTGCATCCTACGACCCTGTGCATGATCAGTAGTATCTGACTTGCATCCTATGACCCTGTACATGATCAGTATTATCTGACTTGCATCCTACGACCCTGTGCATTATCAGTAGTATCTGACTTGCATCATGCGACCCTGTGCATGATCAGTAGTATCTGACTTGCATCATGCGACCCTGTGCATGATCAGTAGTATCTGACTTGCATCCAGCTACCCTGTGAATGATCAGTAGTATCTGACTTGCATCCTACGACCCTGTGCATGATCAGTAGTATCTGACTTGCATCCTATGACCCTGTACATGATCAGTATTATCTGACTTGTATCCTACGACCCTGTGCATTATCAGTAGTATCTGACTTGCATCATGCGACCCTGAGCATGATCAGTAGTATCTGACTTGCATCATGCGACCCTGTGCATGATCAGTAGTATCTGACTTGCATCCAGCGACCCTGTGAATGATCAGTAGTATCTGACTTGCATCCTACGACCCTGTGCATGATTAGTAGTATCTGACTTGCATCCTGCGACCCTGTGCATGATCGGTAGTATCTGATTTGCATCCTGCGATCCTGTGCATGATCAGTAGTATCTGACTTGCATCCTACGACACTGTGCATGATCAGTAGTATCCGGTTTGCATCCAGCGACCCTGTGAATGATCAGTAATATCTGACTTGCATCCTACGACCCTGTGCATGATCAATTTTATCTGACTTGTATCCTGCGACCCTATGCATGATCAGTAGTATCTGACCTGCATCCTACGACCCTGTGCATGATCAGTAGTATCTGACTTGCTTCCTACGACCCTGTGCATGATAAGTAGTATCTGACTTGCATCCTGCGACCTTGTGCATGATCAGTAGTATCTGACTTGATCCTGCACTGTGAATGATCAGTAGTGTCTGACTTGCATCCTACGACCCTGTGCATGATTAGTAGTATCTGACTTGCATCCTGTGACCCTGTGCATGATCGGTAGTATCTGATTTGCATCCTACGACCCTGTGCATGATCAGTAGTATCCGGTTTGCATCCAGCGACCCTGTGAATGATCAGTAATATCTGACTTGCATCCTACGACCCTGTGCATGATAAATATTATCTGACTTGTATCCTGCGACCCTATGCATGATCAGTAGTATCTGACCTGCATCCTACGACCCTGTGCATGATCAGTAGTATCTGACTTGCTTCCTACGACCCTGTGCATGATCAGTAGTATCTGACTTGTATCCTGCGACCCTGTGAATGATCAGTAGTATCTGACTGGCATCCTACGACACTGTGCATGATCAGTAGTATCTGACTTGCATCCTACGACCATGTGCATGATCAGTAGTATCTGACCTGCATCCTATGACCCTGTACATGATCAGTATTATCTGACTTGCATCCTATGACCCTGTGCATTATCAGTAGTATCTGACTTGCATCATGCGACCCTGTGCATGATCAGTAGTATCTGACTTGCATCATGCGACCCTGTGCATGATCAGTAGTATCTGACTTGCATCCGACGACCCTGTGCATGATCAGTAGTATCTGACTTGCATCCTACGACCCTGTGCATGATCAGTAGTATCTGACTTGCATCCTACGACCCTGTGCATGATCAGTAGTATCTGACTTGCATCATACGACCCTGTGAATGATCAGTAGTATCTGACTTGCATCCTACGACCATGTGCATGATCAGTAGTATCTGACTTGCATCCTGCGACCCTGTGCATGATCAGTAGTATCTGACTTGCATCCTGCGACCCTGTGCATGATCAGTAGTATCTGACTTGCATCCAACGACCCTGTGCATGATCAGTAGTATCTGACTTGCATCCTACGACCCTGTGCATGATCAGTAGTATCTGACTTGCATCCTGCGACCCTGTGCATGATCAGTAGTATCTGACTTGCATCATACGACATTGTGCATGATCAGTAGTATCCGACTTGCATCCTACGACCCTGTGCATGATCAGTAGTATCCGACTTGCATCCTACGACCCTGTGCATGATCAGTAGTATCTGACTTGCATCCTGCGACCCTGTGCATGATCAGTAGTATCTGACTTGCATCCTACGACCCTGTGCATGATCAGTAGTATCTGACTTGCATCCTGCGACCCTGTGCATGATCAGTAGTATCTGATTTGCATCTGCGACCCTGTGCATGATCAGTAGTATCTGACTTGCATCCTACGACCCTGTGCATGATCAGTAGTATCCGGTTTGCATCCAGCGACCCTGTGAATGATCAGTATATCTGACTTGCATCCTACGACCCTGTGCATGATCAATATTATCTGACTTGTATCCTGCGACCCTGTGCATGATCAGTAGTATCTGACCTGCATCCTACGACCCTGTGCATGATCAGTAGTATCTGACTTGCATCCTACGACCCTGTGCATGATCAGTAGTATCTGACTTGCATCCTACGACCTTGTGCATGATCAGTAGTATCTGACTTGCATCCTACGACCCTGTGCATGATCAGTAGTATCTGACTGGCATCCTACGACCCTGTGCATGATCAGTAGTATCTGACTGGCATCCTACGACCCTTGCATGATCAGTAGTATATGACTGGCATCCTACGACCGTGCATGATCAGTAGTATCTGACTGGCATCCTACGACACCGTGCATGATCAGTAGTATATGACTGGCATCCTACGACACTGTGCATGATCAGTAGTATATGACTGGCTTCCTACGACACTGCATGATCAGTAGTATCTGACTTGCATCCTACGACCCTGTGCATGATCAGTAGTATCTGACTTGCATCCTACGACCCTGTGCATGATCAGTAGTATCTGACTTGCATCCTACGACCCTGTGCATGATCAGTAGTATATGACTTGCATCCTACGACCCTGTGCATGATCAGTAGTATCTGACTTGCATCCTACGACCCTGTGCATGATCAGTAGTATCTGACTTGCATCCTACGACCCTGTGCATGATCAGTAGTATATGACTTGCATCCTACGACCCTGTGCATGATCAGTAGTATCTGACTTGCATCCTACGACCCTGTGCATGATCAGTAGTATCTGACTGGCATCCTACGACCCTGTGCATGATCAGTAGTATCTGACTTGCATCCTACGACCCTGTGCATGATCAGTAGTATATGACTGGCATCCTGCGACCCTGTGCATGATCAGTAGTATCTGACTTGCATCCTACGACCGTGCATGATAAGTAGTATATGACTGGCATCCTACGACACTGTGCATGATCAGTAGTATCTGACTTGCATCCTACGACCCTGTGCATGATCAGTAGTATCTGACTTGCATCCTACGACCGTGCATGATCAGTAGTATATGAATGGCATTATACGACACTGTGCATGATCAGTAGTATATGACTGGCATCCTGCGACCCTTGCATGATCAGTAGTATCTGACTGGCTTCCTACGACACTGCATGATCAGTAGTATCTGACTGGCTTCCTACGACACTGCATGATCAGTAGTATCCGACTCGCATCCTGCGACCCTGTGCATGATCTGTAGTATCTGACTGGCTTCCTACGACACTGCATGATCAGTAGTATCCGACTCGCATCCTGCGACCCTTGCATGATCAGTAGTATCCTACTCGCATCCTGCGACCCTGTGCATGATCTGTAGTATCTGACTCGCATCCTACGACCCTGTGCATGTTCAGTGGTATCTGACTTGCATCCTACGACCCTGTGCATGATCAGTAGTATCTGACTTCCATCATGCGACCCCGTGCATGATCAGTAGTATCTGACTTGCATCCTACGACCCTGTGCATGATCAGTAGTATCTGACTTGTATCCTGCGACCATGTGCATGATCAGTAGTATCTGACTTGTATCCTGCGACCCTGTGCACGATCGGTAGTATCTGACTTGTATCCTGCGACCCTGTGCATGATCAGTAGTATCTGACTGGCATCCTACGACCCTTGCATGATCAGTAGTATATGACTGGCATACTACGACCCTTTGCATGATCAGTAGTATCTGACTTGCTTCCTACGACCGTGCATGTTCAGTAGTATATGACTGGCTTCCTACGACACTGTGCATGATCAGTAGTATCTGACTTGCATCCTGCGACCCTGTGCATGATCAGTAGTATCTGACTTGCATCCTACGACCCTGTGAATGATCAGTAGTATCTGACTTGCATCCTACGACCCTGTGCATGATCAGTAGTATCTGACTTGCATCCTATGACCCTGTACATGATCAGTATTATCTGAGTTGCATCATACGACCCTGTGCATGATCAGTAGTATCTGACTTGTATCATGCGACCCTGTGCATGATCAGTAGTATCTGACTTGCATCATGCGACCCTGTGCATGATCAGTAGTATCAGACTTGCATCCGACGACTCTGTGCATGATCAGTATTATCTGACTTGCATCCTACGACCCTGTGCATGATCAGTATTATCTGACTTGAATCCTACGACCCTGTGCATGATCAGTAGTATCTGACTTGCATCCTGCGACCATGTACATGATCAGTAGTATCTGATTTGCATCCTGCGACCCTGTGCATGATCAGTAATATCTTACTTGCATCATACGACATTGTGCATGATCAGTAGTATCTGACTTGCATCATGCGACCCTGTGCATGATCAGTAGTATCTGACTTGCATCCTATGACCCTGTACATGATCAGTATTATCGGACTTGCATCCTACGACCATGTGCATGATCAGTAGTATATGACTGGCATCCTATGACCCTGTGCATGATCAGTAGTATCTAACTGGCATCCTACGACCCTGTGCATGATGAGTAGTATCTGACTGGCATCCTACGACCCTTGCTTGATCAGTAGTATATGACTGGCATCCTACGACCGTGCATGATCAGTAGTATCTGACTGGCATCCTACGATACCGTGCATGATCAGTAGTATATGACTGGCATCCTACGACCCTGTGCATGATCAGTAGTATCTGACTTGCATCCTACGACCATGTGCATGATCAGTAGTATCTGACTTGCATCCTACGACCCTGTGCATGATCAGTAGTATCTGACTTGCATCCTACGACCGTGCATGATCAGTAGTATCTGACTTGCATCCTACGACCCTGTGCATGATCAGTAGTATCTGACTTGCATCCTACGACCCTGTGCATGATCAGTAGTATCTGACTTGCATCCTACGACCCTGTGCATGATCAGTAGTATCTGACTTGCATCCTACGACCCTGTGCATGATCAGTAGTATCTGACTTGCATCCTACGACCCTGTGCATGATCAGTAGTATATGACTGGCATCCTACGACCCTGTGCATGATCAGTAGTATCTGACTTGCATCCTACGACCGTGCATGATCAGTAGTATATGACTGGCATCCTACGACACTGTGCATGATCAGTAGTATCTGACTGGCATCCTACGACCCTGTGCATGATCAGTAGTATCTGACTTGCATCCTACGACCGTGCATGATCAGTAGTATATGAATGGCATTATACGACACTGTGCATGATCAGTAGTATATGACTGGCATCCTGCGACCCTTGCATGATCAGTAGTATCTGACTGGCATCCTACGACACTGCATGATCAGTAGTATCCGACTCGCATCCTGCGACCCTGTGCATGATATGTAGTATCTGACTGGCTTCCTACGACACTGCATGATCAGTAGTATCCGACTCGCATCCTGCGACCCTTGCATGATCAGTAGTATCCGACTCGCATCCTACGACCCTGTGCATGTTCAGTAGTATCTGACTTGCATCCTACGACCCTGTGCATGATCAGTAGTATCTGACTTCCATCATGCGACCCTGTGCATGATCAGTATTATCTGACTTGCATCCTACGACCCTGTGCATGATCGGTATTATCTGACTTGTATCCTGCGAACCTGTGCATGATCAGTAGTATCTGACTGGCATCCTACGACCCTTGCATGATCAGTAGTATATGACTGGCATCATACGACCCTTTGCATGATCAGTAGTATCTGACTTGCTTCCTACGACCGTGCATGATCAGTAGTATATGACTGGCTTCCTACGACACTGTGCATGATCAGTAGTATCTGACTTGCATCCTGCGACCCTGTGCATGATCAGTAGTATCTGACTTGCATCCTACGACCATGTGCATGATCAGTAGCATCTGACTTGCATCCTATGACCCTGTGCATGATCAGTAGCATCTGACTTGCATCCTACGACCCTGTGAATGATCAGTAGTATCTGACTTGCATCCCACGACCCTGTGCATGATCAGTAGTATCTGACTTGCATCCTATGACCCTGAACATGATCAGTATTATCTGACTTGCATCCTACGACCCTGTGCATGATCAGTAGTATCTGACTTGTATCATGCGACCCTGTGCATGATCAGTAGTATCTGACTTGCATCCTACGACCCTGTGCATGATCAGTATTATCTGACTTGAATCCTACGACCCTGTGCATGATCAGTAGTATCTGACTTGCATCCTGCGACCCTGTGCATGATCAGTAGTATCTGATTTGCATCCTGCGACCCTGTGCATGATCAGTAATATCTGACTTGCATCATACGACACTGTGCATGATCAGTAGTATCTGACTTGCATCATGCGACCATGTGCATGATCAGTAGTATCTGACTTGCATCCTATGACCCTGTACATGATCAGTATTATCTGACTTGCATCCTACGACCATGTGCATGATCAGTAGTATATGACTGGCATCCTATGACCCTGTGCATGATCAGTAGTATCTGACTGGCATCCTACGACCCTGTGCATGATGAGTAGTATCTGACTGGCATCCTACGACCCTTGCATGATCAGTAGTATATGACTGGCATCCTACGACCGTGCATGATCAGTAGTATCTGACTGGCATCCTACGACACCGTGCATGATCAGTAGTATATGACTGGCATCCTACGACACTGTGCATGATCAGTAGTATATGACTGGCTTCCTACGACACTGCATGATCAGTAGTATCTGACTTGCATCCTACGACCCTGTGCATGATCAGTAGTATCTGACTTGCATCCTACGACCCTGTGCATGATCAGTAGTATCTGACTTGCATCCTACGACCCTGTGCATGATCAGTAGTATATGACTTGCATCCTACGACCCTGTGCATGATCAGTAGTATCTGACTTGCATCCTACGACCCTGTGCATGATCAGTAGTATCTGACTTGCATCCTACGACCCTGTGCATGATCAGTAGTATATGACTTGCATCCTACGACCCTGTGCATGATCAGTAGTATCTGACTTGCATCCTACGACCCTGTGCATGATCAGTAGTATCTGACTTGCATCCTACGACCCTGTGCATGATCAGTAGTATCTGACTTGCATCCTACGACCCTGTGCATGATCAGTAGTATCTGACTTGCATCCTACGACCCTGTGCATGATCAGTAGTATCTGACTTGCATCCTACGACCCTGTGCATGATCAGTAGTATCTGACTTGCATCCTACGACCCTGTGCATGATCAGTAGTATCTGACTGGCATCCTGCGACCCTGTGCATGATCAGTAGTATCTGACTTGCATCCTACGACCCTGTGCATGATCAGTAGTATATGACTGGCATCCTGCGACCCTGTGCATGATCAGTAGTATCTGACTTGCATCCTACGACCGTGCATGATAAGTAGTATATGACTGGCATCCTACGACACTGTGCATGATCAGTAGTATCTGACTTGCATCCTACGACCCTGTGCATGATCAGTAGTATCTGACTTGCATCCTACGACCGTGCATGATCAGTAGTATATGACTGGCATTCTACGACACTGTGCATGATCAGTAGTATATGACTGGCATCCTGCGACCCTGCATGATCAGTAGTATCTGACTGGCTTCCTACGACACTGCATGATCAGTAGTATCTGACTGGCTTCCTACGACACTGCATGATCAGTAGTATCCGACTCGCATCCTGCGACCCTGTGCATGATCTGTAGTATCTGACTGGCTTCCTACGACACTGCATGATCAGTAGTATCCGACTCGCATCCTGCGACCCTTGCATGATCAGTAGTATCCGACTCGCATCCTGCGACCCTGTGCATGATCTGTAGTATCTGACTCGCATCCTACGACCCTGTGCATGTTCAGTAGTATCTGACTTGCATCCTACGACCCTGTGCATGTTCAGTAGTATCTGACTTCCATCATGCGACCCTGTGCATGATCAGTAGTATCTGACTTGCATCCTACGACCCTGTGCATGATCAGTAGTATCTGACTTGTATCCTGCGACCATGTGCATGATCAGTAGTATCTGACTTGTATCCTGCGACCCTGTGCATGATCGGTAGTATCTGACTTGTATCCTGCGACCCTGTGCATGATCAGTAGTATCTGACTGGCATCCTACGACCCTTGCATGATCAGTAGTATATGACTGGCATCCTACGACCCTTTGCATGATCAGTAGTATCTGACTTGCATCCTACGACCGTGCATGATCAGTAGTATATGACTGGCTTCCTACGACACTGTGCATGATCAGTAGTATATGACTGGCATCCTACGACCCTGTGCATGATCAGTAGTATCTGACTGGCATCCTACGACCCTGTGCATGATCAGTAGTATATGACTGGCATCCTACGACACTGTGCATGATCAGTAGTATCTGACTGGCATCCTACGACCCTGTGCATGATCAGTAGTATATGACTGGCATCCTACGACCCTGTGCATGATCAGTAGTATCTGACTTGCATCCTACGACCGTGCATGATCAGTAGTATATGACTGGCTTCCTACGACACTGTGCATGATCAGTAGTATATGACTGGCATCCTACGACCCTGTGCATGATCAGTAGTATATGACTGGCATCCTACGACACTGTGCATGATCAGTAGTATATGACTGGCATCCTACGACCCTGTGCATGATCAGTAGTATCTGACTGGCATCCTACGACCCTTGCATGTCAGTAGTATTGATGTTGGTGCATGATCAGTAGTATCTGACTGGCATCCTACGACCCTGTGCATGATCAGTAGTATATGACTGGCATCCTACGACCCTGTGCATGATCAGTAGTATCTGACTGGCATCCTACGACCCTGTGCATGATCAGTAGTATCTGACTGGCATCCTACGACCCTGTGCATGATCAGTAGTATCTGACTTGCATCCTACGACCCTGTGCATGATCAGTAGTATCTGACTTGCATCCTACGACCCTGTGCATGATCAGTAGTATCTGACTTGCATCCTACGACCCTGTGCATGATCAGTAGTATCTGACTTGCATCCTACGACCCTGTGCATGATCAGTAGTATCTGACTTGCATCCTACGACCCTGTGCATGATCAGTAGTATCTGACTTGCATCCTACGACCCTGTGCATGATCAGTAGTATATGACTGGCATCCTGCGACCCTGTGCATGATCAGTAGTATATGACTGGCATCCTACGACCGTGCATGATCAGTAGTATCTGACTGGCATCCTACGACCCTGTGCATGATCAGTAGTATATGACTGGCATCCTACGACCGTGCATGATCAGTAGTATCTGACTTGCATCCTACGACCGTGCATGATCAGTAGTATATGACTGGCATTCTACGACACTGCATGATCAGTAGTATCTGACTGGCTTCCTACGACACTGCATGATCAGTAGTATCCGACTCGCATCCTGCGACCCTGTGCATGATCTGTAGTATCTGACTGGCTTCCTACGACACTGCATGATCAGTAGTATCCGACTCGCATCCTGCGACCCTTGCATGATCAGTAGTATCCGACTCGCATCCTGCGACCCTGTGCATGATCTGTAGTATCTGACTCGCATCCTACGACCCTGTGCATGATCAGTAGTATCTGACTTGCATCCTACGACCCTGTGCATGATCAGTAGTATCTGACTTGCATCATGCGACCCTGTGCATGATCAGTAGTATCTGACTTGCATCCTACGACCGTGCATGATCAGTAGTATATGACTGGCATTCTACGACACTGTGCATGATCACTAGTATCTGACTTGCATCCTACGACCCTGTGCATGATCAGTAGTATATGACTGGCTTCCTACGACCATGTGCATGATCAGTAGTATCTGACTGGCATCCTACGACACCGTGCATGATCAGTAGTATATGACTGGCATCCTACGACACTGTGCATGATCAGTAGTATATGACTGGCTTCCTACGACACTGCATGATCAGTAGTATATGACTTGCATCCTACGACCCTGTGCATGATCAGTAGTATCTGACTTGCATCCTACGACCCTGTGCATGATCAGTAGTATCTGACTTGCATCCTACGACCCTGTGCATGATCAGTAGTATCTGACTTGCATCCTACGACCCTGTGCATGATCAGTAGTATCTGACTTGCATCCTACGACCCTGTGCATGATCAGTAGTATATGACTTGCATCCTACGACCCTGTGCATGATCAGTAGTATCTGACTTGCATCCTACGACCCTGTGCATGATCAGTAGTATCTGACTTGCATCCTACGACCCTGTGCATGATCAGTAGTATCTGACTTGCATCCTACGACCCTGTGCATGATCAGTAGTATCTGACTTGCATCCTACGACCCTGTGCATGATCAGTAGTATATGACTGGCTTCCTACGACCCTGTGCATGATCAGTAGTATATGACTGGCATCCTACGACCCTGTGCATGATCAGTAGTATCTGACTTGCATCCTACGACCCTGTGCATGATCAGTAGTATCTGACTTGCATCCTACGACCCTGTGCATGATCAGTAGTATATGACTGGCATCCTACGACACTGTGCATGATCAGTAGTATATGAC
>CM026399.1:71968770-71984672 GCA_014843695.1 Archivesica marissinica
GTTACCTTCTTACTGGATAAACCACGTGACTTCAACCAATCGTTGGTACGTTGCTGTTACCTTCTTACTGGATAAACCACGTGACTTCAACCAGTTGTTGGTACGTTGCTGTTACCTTCTTACTGGATAAACCACGTGACTTCAACCAATCGTTGGTACGTTGCTGTTACCTTCCTACTGGATAAACCATGTGACTTCAACCAGTTGTTGGTACGTTGTTGGTAGTTGCTGTTACCTTCTTACTGGATAAACCACGTTACTTCAACCAGTCGTTGGTACGTTGCTGTTACCTTCCTACTGGATAAACCACGTGACTTCAACCAGTTGTTGGTACGTTGCTGTTACCTTCTTACTGGATAAACCACGTGACTTCAACCAGTTGTTGGTACGTTGCTGTTACCTTCTTACTGGATAAACCATGTGACTTCAACCAGTTGTTGGTACATTGCTGTTACCTTCTTACTGGATAAACCACGTGACTTCAACCAGTCGTTGGTACGTTGCTGTTACCTTCCTACTGGATAAACCACGTGACTTCAACCAGTTGTTGGTACGTTGCGGTTACCTTCTTACTGGATAAACCACGTGACTTCAACCAGTCGTTGGTACGTTGCTGTTACCTTCCTACTGGATAAACCACGTGACTTCAACCAGTTGTTGGTACGTTGCTGTTACCTTCTTACTGGATAAACCATGTGACTTCAACCAGTCGTTGGTACGTTGCTGTTACCTTCTTACTGGATAAACCATGTGACTTCAACCAGTTGTTGTACGTTACTGTTACCTTCTTACTGGATAAACCATGTGACTTCAACCAGTCGTTGGTACGTTGCTGTTACCTTCTTACTGGATAAACCATGTGACTTCAACCAGTTGTTGGTACGTTGCTGTTACCTTCTTACTGGATAAACCACGTGACTTCAACCAGTTGTTGGTACGTTGCTGTTACCTTCTTACTGGATAAACCACGTGACTTCAACCAGTCGTTGGTACGTTGCTGTTACCTTCTTACTGGATAAACCATGTGACTTCAACCAGTTGTTGGTACGTTGCTGTTACCTTCTTACTGGATAAACCATGTGACTTCAACCAGTCGTTGGTACGTTGCTGTTACCTTCTTACTGGATAAACCATGTGACTTCAACCAGTCGTTGGTACGTTGCTGTTACCTTCTTACTGGATAAACCATGTGACTTCAACCAGTTGTTGGTACGTTGCTGTTACCTTCTTACTGGATAAACCATGTGACTTCAACCAGTCGTTGGTACGTTGCTGTTACCTTCTTACTGGATAAACCATGTGACTTCAACCAGTCGTTGGTACGTTGCTGTTACCTTCTTACTGGATAAACCACGTGACTTCAACCAGTTGTTGGTACGTTGCTGTTACCTTCTTACTGGATAAACCATGTGACTTCAACCAGTCGTTGGTACGTTGCTGTTACCTTCTTACTGGATAAACCATGTGACTTCAACCAGTTGTTGTACGTTGCTGTTACCTTCTTACTGGATAAACCATGTGACTTCAACCAGTCGTTGGTACGTTGCTGTTACCTTCTTACTGGATAAACCATGTGACTTCAACCAGTTGTTGGTACGTTGCTGTTACCTTCTTACTGGATAAACCATGTGACTTCAACCAGTTGTTGGTACGTTGCTGTTACCTTCTTACTGGATAAACCATGTGACTTCAACCAGTCGTTGGTACGTTGCTGTTACCTTCTTACTGGATAAACCATGTGACTTCAACCAGTTGTTGGTACGTTGCTGTTACCTTCTTACTGGATAAACCATGTGACTTCAACCAGTCGTTGGTACGTTGCTGTTACCTTCTTACTGGATAAACCATGTGACTTCAACCAGTCGTTGGTACGTTGCTGTTACCTTCTTACTGGATAAACCATGTGACTTCAACCAGTCGTTGGTACGTTGCTGTTACCTTCTTACTGGATAAACCATGTGACTTCAACCAGTCGTTGGTACGTTGCTGTTACCTTCTTACTGGATAAACCATGTGACTTCAACCAGTCGTTGGTACGTTGCTGTTACCTTCTTACTGGATAAACCATGTGACTTCAACCAGTCGTTGGTACGTTGCTGTTACCTTCTTACTGGATAAACCATGTGACTTCAACCAGTCGTTGCAACCAGTCGTTGTACGTTGCTGTTACCTTCTTACTGGATAAACCATGTGACTTCAACCAGTTGTTGGTACGTTGCTGTTACCTTCTTACTGGATAAACCATGTGACTTCAACCAGTCGTTGGTACGTTGCTGTTACCTTCTTACTGGATAAACCATGTGACTTCAACCAGTCGTTGGTACGTTGCTGTTACCTTCTTACTGGATAAACCATGTGACTTCAACCAGTTGTTGGTACGTTGCTGTTACCTTCTTACTGGATAAACCATGTGACTTCAACCAGTTGTTGGTACGTTGCTGTTACCTTCTTACTGGATAAACCATGTGACTTCAACCAGTCGTTGGTACGTTGCTGTTACCTTCTTACTGGATAAACCATGTGACTTCAACCAGTTGTTGGTACGTTGCTGTTACCTTCTTACTGGATAAACCATGTGACTTCAACCAGTTGTTGGTACGTTGCTGTTACCTTCTTACTGGATAAACCATGTGACTTCAACCAGTTGTTGGTACGTTGCTGTTACCTTCTTACTGGATAAACCACGTGACTTCAACCAGTTGTTGGTACGTTGCTGTTACCTTCTTACTGGATAAACCATGTGACTTCAACCAGTTGTTGTACGTTGCTGTTACCTTCTTACTGGATAAACCATGTGACTTCAACCAGTCGTTGGTACGTTGCTGTTACCTTCTTACTGGATAAACCATGTGACTTCAACCAGTTGTTGGTACGTTGTGTTGCTGTTACCTTCTTACTGGATAAACCACGTGACTTCAACCAGTCGTTGGTACGTTGCTGTTACCTTCTTACTGGATAAACCACGTGACTTCAACCAGTTGTTGGTACGTTGCTGTTACCTTCTTACTGGATAAACCACGTGACTTCAACCAGTTGTTGGTACGTTGCTGTTACCTTCTTACTGGATAAACCATGTGACTTCAACCAGTTGTTGGTACGTTGCTGTTACCTTCTTACTGGATAAACCACGTGACTTCAACCAGTTGTTGGTACGTTGCTGTTACCTTCTTACTGGATAAACCACGTGACTTCAACCAGTCGTTGGTACGTTGCTGTTACCTTCTTACTGGATAAACCACGTGACTTCAACCAGTTGTTGGTACGTTGCTGTTACCTTCTTACTGGATAAACCACGTGACTTCAACCAGTTGTTGGTACGTTGCTGTTACCTTCTTACTGGATAAACCATGTGACTTCAACCAGTTGTTGGTACGTTGCTGTTACCTTCTTACTGGATAAACCATGTGACTTCAACCAGTTGTTGGTACGTTGCTGTTACCTTCTTACTGGATAAACCACGTGACTTCAACCAGTCGTTGGTACGTTGCTGTTACCTTCCTACTGGATAAACCACGTGACTTCAACCAGTTGTTGGTACGTTGCTGTTACCTTCTTACTGGATAAACCACGTGACTTCAACCAGTCGTTGGTACGTTGCTGTTACCTTCTTACTGGATAAACCACGTGACTTCAACCAGTTGTTGGTACGTTGCTGTTACCTTCTTACTGGATAAACCATGTGACTTCAACCAGTCGTTGGTACGTTGCTGTTACCTTCTTACTGGATAAACCATGTGACTTCAACCAGTTGTTGGTACGTTGCTGTTACCTTCTTACTGGATAAACCATGTGACTTCAACCAGTTGTTGGTACGTTGCTGTTACCTTCTTACTGGATAAACCACGTGACTTCAACCAGTCGTTGGTACGTTGCTGTTACCTTCCTACTGGATAAACCACGTGACTTCAACCAGTCGTTGGTACGTTGCTGTTACCTTCTTACTGGATAAACCATGTGACTTCAACCAGTTGTTGGTACGTTGCTGTTACCTTCTTACTGGATAAACCATGTGACTTCAACCAGTCGTTGGTACGTTGCTGTTACCTTCTTACTGGATAAACCATGTGACTTCAACCAGTCGTTGGTACGTTGCTGTTACCTTCTTACTGGATAAACCATGTGACTTCAACCAGTCGTTGGTACGTTGCTGTTACCTTCTTACTGGATAAACCATGTGACTTCAACCAGTCGTTGGTACGTTGCTGTTACCTTCTTACTGGATAAACCATGTGACTTCAACCAGTCGTTGGTACGTTGCTGTTACCTTCTTACTGGATAAACCATGTGACTTCAACCAGTCGTTGGTACGTTGCTGTTACCTTCTTACTGGATAAACCATGTGACTTCAACCAGTCGTTGGTACGTTGCTGTTACCTTCTTACTGGATAAACCATGTGACTTCAACCAGTCGTTGGTACGTTGCTGTTACCTTCTTACTGGATAAACCATGTGACTTCAACCAGTCGTTGGTACGTTGCTGTTACCTTCTTACTGGATAAACCATGTGACTTCAACCAGTCGTTGGTACGTTGCTGTTACCTTCTTACTGGATAAACCATGTGACTTCAACCAGTCGTTCGTACGTTGCTGTTACCTTCTTACTGGATAAACCATGTGACTTCAACCAGTCGTTGGTATGTTGCTGTTACCTTCTTACTGGATAAACCATGTGACTTTAACCAGTCGTTGCTGTTACCTTCTTACTGGATCAACCATGTGACTTCAACCAGTCGTTCGTACGTTGCTGTTACATTCTTACTGGATAAACCATGTGACTTCAACCAGTCGTTGGTATGTTGCTGTTACCTTCTTACTGGATAAACCATGTGACTTTAACCAGTCGTTGGTACGTTGCTGTTACCTTCTTACTGGATCAACCACGTGACTTCAACCAGTCGTTGGTACGTTGCTGTTACCTTCTTACTGGATAAACCACGTGACTTCAACCAGTCGTTGGTACGTTGCTGTTACCTTCTTACTGGATAAACCATGTGACTTCAACCAGTTGTTGGTACGTTGCTGTTACCTTCTTACTGGATAAACCATGTGACTTCAACCAGTCGTTGGTACGTTGCTGTTACCTTCTTACTGGATAAACCATGTGACTTCAACCAGTCGTTGGTACGTTGCTGTTACCTTCTTACTGGATAAACCATGTGACTTCAACCAGTCGTTGGTACGTTGCTGTTACCTTCTTACTGGATAAACCATGTGACTTCAACCAGCGTTGGTACGTTGCTGTTACCTTCTTACTGGATAAACCATGTGACTTCAACCAGTTGTTGGTACGTTGCTGTTACCTTCTTACTGGATAAACCACGTGACTTCAACCAGTCGTTGGTACGTTGCTGTTACCTTCTTACTGGATAAACCATGTGACTTCAACCAGTCGTTGGTACGTTGCTGTTACCTTCTTACTGGATAAACCATGTGACTTCAACCAGTTGTTGGTACGTTGCTGTTACCTTCTTACTGGATAAACCACGTGACTTCAACCAGTTGTTGGTACGTTGCTGTTACCTTCTTACTGGATAAACCATGTGACTTCAACCAGTTGTTGGTACGTTGCTGTTACCTTCTTACTGGATAAACCATGTGACTTCAACCAGTTGTTGTACGTTACTGTTACCTTCTTACTGGATAAACCATGTGACTTCAACCAGTCGTTGGTACGTTGCTGTTACCTTCTTACTGGATAAACCATGTGACTTCAACCAGTTGTTGGTACAGTTGTTGGTCTTGTTACCTTCTTACTGGATAAACCACGTTACTTCAACCAGTCGTTGGTACGTTGCTGTTACCTTCCTACTGGATAAACCACGTGACTTCAACCAGTTGTTGGTACGTTGCTGTTACCTTCTTACTGGATAAACCACGTGACTTCAACCAGTTGTTGGTACGTTGCTGTTACCTTCTTACTGGATAAACCATGTGACTTCAACCAGTTGTTGGTACATTGCTGTTACCTTCTTACTGGATAAACCACGTGACTTCAACCAATCGTTGGTACGTTGCTGTTACCTTCCTACTGGATAAACCACGTGACTTCAACCAGTTGTTGGTACGTTGCGGTTACCTTCTTACTGGATAAACCACGTGACTTCAACCAGTCGTTGGTACGTTGCTGTTACCTTCCTACTGGATAAACCATGTGACTTCAACCAGTTGTTGGTACAGTTGTTGGTACGTTGCTGTTACCTTCTTACTGGATAAACCACGTTACTTCAACCAGTCGTTGGTACGTTGCTGTTACCTTCCTACTGGATAAACCACGTGACTTCAACCAGTTGTTGGTACGTTGCTGTTACCTTCTTACTGGATAAACCACGTGACTTCAACCAGTTGTTGGTACGTTGCTGTTACCTTCTTACTGGATAAACCATGTGACTTCAACCAGTTGTTGGTACATTGCTGTTACCTTCTTACTGGATAAACCACGTGACTTCAACCAGTCGTTGGTACGTTGCTGTTACCTTCCTACTGGATAAACCACGTGACTTCAACCAGTTGTTGGTACGTTGCGGTTACCTTCTTACTGGATAAACCACGTGACTTCAACCAGTCGTTGGTACGTTGCTGTTACCTTCCTACTGGATAAACCACGTGACTTCAACCAGTTGTTGGTACGTTGCTGTTACCTTCTTACTGGATAAACCATGTGACTTCAACCAGTCGTTGGTACGTTGCTGTTACCTTCTTACTGGATAAACCATGTGACTTCAACCAGTTGTTGTACGTTGCTGTTACCTTCTTACTGGATAAACCATGTGACTTCAACCAGTCGTTGGTACGTTGCTGTTACCTTCTTACTGGATAAACCATGTGACTTCAACCAGTTGTTGGTACGTTGCTGTTACCTTCTTACTGGATAAACCACGTGACTTCAACCAGTTGTTGGTACGTTGCTGTTACCTTCTTACTGGATAAACCACGTGACTTCAACCAGTCGTTGGTACGTTGCTGTTACCTTCTTACTGGATAAACCACGTGACTTCAACCAGTCGTTGGTACGTTGCTGTTACCTTCTTACTGGATAAACCATGTGACTTCAACCAGTCGTTGGTACGTTGCTGTTACCTTCTTACTGGATAAACCATGTGACTTCAACCAGTCGTTGGTACGTTGCTGTTACCTTCTTACTGGATAAACCATGTGACTTCAACCAGTCGTTGGTACGTTGCTGTTACCTTCTTACTGGATAAACCATGTGACTTCAACCAGTCGTTGGTACGTTGCTGTTACCTTCTTACTGGATAAACCATGTGACTTCAACCAGTCGTTGGTACGTTGCTGTTACCTTCTTACTGGATAAACCATGTGACTTCAACCAGTCGTTGGTACGTTGCTGTTACCTTCTTACTGGATAAACCATGTGACTTCAACCAGTCGTTGGTACGTTGCTGTTACCTTCTTACTGGATAAACCATGTGACTTCAACCAGTCGTTCGTACGTTGCTGTTACCTTCTTACTGGATAAACCATGTGACTTCAACCAGTCGTTGGTATGTTGCTGTTACCTTCTTACTGGATAAACCATGTGACTTTAACCAGTCGTTGCTGTTACCTTCTTACTGGATCAACCATGTGACTTCAACCAGTCGTTGGTACGTTGCTGTTACCTTCTTACTGGATAAACCATGTGACTTCAACCAGTCGTTGGTATGTTGCTGTTACCTTCTTACTGGATAAACCATGTGACTTTAACCAGTCGTTGGTACGTTGCTGTTACCTTCTTACTGGATAAACCACGTGACTTCAACCAGTCGTTGGTACGTTGCTGTTACCTTCTTACTGGATAAACCACGTGACTTCAACCAGTCGTTGGTACGTTGCTGTTACCTTCTTACTGGATAAACCATGTGACTTCAACCAGTCGTTGGTACGTTGCTGTTACCTTCTTACTGGATAAACCATGTGACTTCAACCAGTCGTTGGTACGTTGCTGTTACCTTCTTACTGGATAAACCATGTGACTTCAACCAGTTGTTGGTACGTTGCTGTTACCTTCTTACTGGATAAACCATGTGACTTCAACCAGTCGTTGGTACGTTGCTGTTACCTTCTTACTGGATAAACCATGTGACTTCAACCAGTCGTTGGTACGTTGCTGTTACCTTCTTACTGGATAAACCACGTGACTTCAACCAGTCGTTGGTACGTTGCTGTTACCTTCTTACTGGATAAACCATGTGACTTCAACCAGTCGTTGGTACGTTGCTGTTACCTTCTTACTGGATAAACCATGTGACTTCAACCAGTTGTTGGTACGTTGCTGTTACCTTCTTACTGGATAAACCATGTGACTTCAACCAGTTGTTGGTACGTTGCTGTTACCTTCTTACTGGATAAACCATGTGACTTCAACCAGTTGTTGGTACGTTGCTGTTACCTTCTTACTGGATAAACCATGTGACTTCAACCAGTTGTTGTACGTTGCTGTTACCTTCTTACTGGATAAACCATGTGACTTCAACCAGTTTGTACGTTGCTGTTACCTTCTTACTGGATAAACCATGTGACTTCAACCAGTTGTTGGTACGTTGCTGTTACCTTCTTACTGGATAAACCATGTGACTTCAACCAGTTGTTGGTACGTTGCTGTTACCTTCTTACTGGATAAACCATGTGACTTCAACCAGTTGTTGGTACGTTGTTGTTACCTTCTTACTGGATAAACCATGTGACTTCAACCAGTTGTTGGTACGTTGCTGTTACCTTCTTACTGGATAAACCATGTGACTTCAACCAGTTGTTGGTACGTTGCTGTTACCTTCTTACTGGATAAACCATGTGACTTCAACCAGTTGTTGGTACGTTGCTGTTACCTTCTTACTGGATAAACCATGTGACTTCAACCAGTTGTTGGTACGTTGTTGTTACCTTCTTACTGGATAAACCATGTGACTTCAACCAGTTGTTGGTACGTTGCTGTTACCTTCTTACTGGATAAACCATGTGACTTCAACCAGTTGTTGGTACGTTGTTGTTACCTTCTTACTGGATAAACCACGTGACTTCAACCAGTTGTTGGTACGTTGCTGTTACCTTCTTACTGGATAAACCACGTGACTTCAACCAGTTGTTGGTACGTTGTTGTTACCTTCTTACTGGATAAACCATGTGACTTTAACCAGTTGTTGGTACAGTTGTTGGTACGTTGCTGTTACCTTCTTACTGGATAAACCACGTGACTTCAACCAGTTGTTGGTACGTTGCTGTTACCTTCTTACTGGATAAACCACGTGACTTCAACCAGTTGTTGGTACGTTGCTGTTACCTTCTTACTGGATAAACCACGTGACTTCAACCAGTTGTTGGTACGTTGCTGTTACCTTCTTACTGGATAAACCATGTGACTTCAACCAGTTGTTGTACGTTACTGTTACCTTCTTACTGGATAAACCATGTGACTTCAACCAGTCGTTGGTACGTTGCTGTTACCTTCTTACTGGATAAACCATGTGACTTCAACCAGTTGTTGGTACGTTGCTGTTACCTTCTTACTGGATAAACCATGTGACTTCAACCAGTCGTTGGTACGTTGCTGTTACCTTCTTACTGGATAAACCATGTGACTTCAACCAGTTGTTGGTACGTTGCTGTTACCTTCTTACTGGATAAACCACGTGACTTCAACCAGTTGTTGGTACGTTGCTGTTACCTTCTTACTGGATAAACCACGTGACTTCAACCAGTCGTTGGTACGTTGCTGTTACCTTCTTACTGGATAAACCACGTGACTTCAACCAGTCGTTGGTACGTTGCTGTTACCTTCTTACTGGATAAACCATGTGACTTCAACCAGTCGTTGGTACGTTGCTGTTACCTTCTTACTGGATAAACCATGTGACTTCAACCAGTCGTTGGTACGTTGCTGTTACCTTCTTACTGGATAAACCATGTGACTTCAACCAGTCGTTGGTACGTTGCTGTTACCTTCTTACTGGATAAACCATGTGACTTCAACCAGTCGTTGGTATGTTGCTGTTACCTTCTTACTGGATAAACCATGTGACTTTAACCAGTCGTTGCTGTTACCTTCTTACTGGATAAACCATGTGACTTCAACCAGTCGTTGGTACGTTGCTGTTACCTTCTTACTGGATAAACCATGTGACTTCAACCAGTCGTTGGTACGTTGCTGTTACCTTCTTACTGGATAAACCATGTGACTTCAACCAGTTGTTGGTACGTTGCTGTTACCTTCTTACTGGATAAACCATGTGACTTCAACCAGTCGTTGGTACGTTGCTGTTACCTTCTTACTGGATAAACCATGTGACTTCAACCAGTTGTTGGTACGTTGCTGTTACCTTCTTACTGGATAAACCATGTGACTTCAACCAGTTGTTGGTACGTTGCTGTTACCTTCTTACTGGATAAACCATGTGACTTCAACCAGTTGTTGGTACGTTGCTGTTACCTTCTTACTGGATAAACCATGTGACTTCAACCAGTCGTTGGTACGTTGCTGTTACCTTCTTACTGGATAAACCATGTGACTTCAACCAGTCGTTGGTACGTTGCTGTTACCTTCTTACTGGATAAACCATGTGACTTCAACCAGTCGTTGGTACGTTGCTGTTACCTTCTTACTGGATAAACCATGTGACTTCAACCAGTTGTTGGTACGTTGCTGTTACCTTCTTACTGGATAAACCATGTGACTTCAACCAGTCGTTGGTACGTTGCTGTTACCTTCTTACTGGATAAACCATGTGACTTCAACCAGTCGTTGGTACGTTGCTGTTACCTTCTTACTGGATAAACCATGTGACTTCAACCAGTTGTTGGTACGTTGCTGTTACCTTCTTACTGGATAAACCATGTGACTTCAACCAGTCGTTGGTATGTTGCTGTTACCTTCTTACTGGATAAACCATGTGACTTTAACCAGTCGTTGGTACGTTGCTGTTACCTTCTTACTGGATAAACCACGTGACTTCAACCAGTCGTTGGTACGTTGCTGTTACCTTCTTACTGGATAAACCACGTGACTTCAACCAGTCGTTGGTACGTTGCTGTTACCTTCTTACTGGATAAACCATGTGACTTCAACCAGTTGTTGGTACGTTGCTGTTACCTTCTTACTGGATAAACCATGTGACTTCAACCAGTTGTTGGTACGTTGCTGTTACCTTCTTACTGGATAAACCATGTGACTTCAACCAGTTGTTGTACGTTGTTGTTACCTTCTTACTGGATAAACCATGTGACTTCAACCAGTTGTTGGTACGTTGCTGTTACCTTCTAACTGGATAAACCATGTGACTTCAACCAGTTGTTGTACGTTACTGTTACCTTCTTACTGGATAAACCATGTGACTTCAACCAGTCGTTGGTACGTTGCTGTTACCTTCTTACTGGATAAACCATGTGACTTCAACCAGTTGTTGGTACGTTGCTGTTACCTTCTTACTGGATAAACCACGTGACTTCAACCAGTTGTTGGTACGTTGCTGTTACCTTCTTACTGGATAAACCATGTGACTTCAACCAGTTGTTGTATGTTGTTGTTACCTTCTTACTGGATAAACCATGTGACTTCAACCAGTTGTTGGTACGTTGCTGTTACCTTCTTACTGGATAAACCATGTGACTTCAACCAGTTGTTGTACGTTACTGTTACCTTCTTACTGGATAAACCATGTGACTTCAACCAGTCGTTGGTACGTTGCTGTTACCTTCTTACTGGATAAACCATGTGACTTCAACCAGTCGTTGGTACATTGCTGTTACCTTCTTACTGGATAAACCATGTGACTTCAGCCAGTTGTTGGTACGTTGCTCTTACCTTTTTACAGATATTGGTACTATTGTATGGTTATGTTACCTGTGTACTGGATAACCCACAGTACTTCAACCTGTGGCTGATATGTTTATTTTTCAGACACTGTGGCAATGTGTTCAAGCAGTCGCTGGTACGTGTATGTTTATTTTTCAGACACTGCGGCAGTGTGTTCAAGCAGACGGTTCAAAGTGAGAGTAATATTATTGCGTTTAGCTTCACGCAAACTCCATCAACTGGCTCTATATCCAATTTTGTAGCCAAGGCAACATTTAAACACGGTGTGTATTTACATCGTTTGAATGAATTCCACTACAGCAATCAGCTAAGTTATTGTAAACTTCACTTCATTATACACATATGTCTAACTCTGGTCAAACTCCACTAAGTTATTACATGTGTAACCTTCACCTCAGTATACACATATGTCTAACTCTGGTCAAACTCCACTAAGTTATTGTAACCATCACCTCAGTATACACATATGTGTAACTCTGGACAAACTCCACTAAGTTATTACATGTGTAACCTTCACCTCAGTATACACATATGTCTAACTCTGGTCAAACTCCACTAAGTTATTACATGTATAACCATCATCTCAGTATACACATATGTGTAACTCTGGACAAACTCCACTAAGTTATTACATGTGTAACCTTCACCTCAGTATACACATATGTGTAACTCTGGACAAACTCCACTAAGTTATTACATGTGTAACCATCACTTCAGTATACACATATGTCTAACTCTGGACAAACTCCACTAAGTTATTACATGTGTAACCATCACCTCAGTATACACATATGTCTAACTCTGGTCAAACATTCATGACAATACGTGCCCCCTGGCATTCAAGATGTTTTAAAACATTTATGACAATTAAAATGACACATGTTGATTACCATGAAGCCCATAGAGTTTTCGACAGTTAATCGGTCCTTTAATTTGATTTATTTGACTCCAGTTCTACAATGAGTGACATCGGTGAGTTACTGCCCCTGACTACTCCCTAAGCAATGAGAGACATCGGTGAGTTACTGCCCCTGAATACTCCCTAAGCAATGAGAGACATCGGTGAGTTCCCTGAATACTCCCTAAGCAATGAGAGACATCGGTGAGTTACTGCCCCTGAATACTCCATAAGCAATGAGTGACATCGGTGAGTTACTGCCCCTGACTACTCCCTAAGCAATGAGAGATATCGGTGAGTTACTGCCCCTGAATACTGCCCCTAAAAGTAGATAGGTCCTATTAAGTGTTTTCCTCTGTTTTTATCGTTTATTCCTTTGCACAACATGCTAGCATTGTTATTCCACTATCGTTTTTTATGATTATTATATTACTATATCTCAACAGATCGCGTACAGTATATACAATGGGTACTTATTTGTAAAACAATGCTATCAGTTAATTAACATGATTTTGATAAAATCACAATTATCATACCGCAACATCTGATTAGGGAACAACGGTAGAAGCAAAGGATTCTAACTAAAAGGACCTATTCACATTTTGGAATAAATCAGACTTTATCTGCCAAGGGAGGTAATAGAAAATTAGAGATGTCTCTCATTCTTAAGATGTCAGCGAGCTATCAGTCTAAAAAACAGCATTTTTATTTATCTTTCTTTTGACAGAGGACACGTATTGCTATAATTTCATGGACAGTGAATATAGCTACAATGGTAAGGTTAACTATGCCGAGGACTCCACCCCCTGCCTGCATTGGGACAAAGTCACCCACTGCCCGTACTATCGGTTCGACGGCAAGTAAGCATCTATTATACGCTATATAGGCATACACACTGTACAGTCAAACCTGTGTTAGTGGTCACCTCCATTAAGCAGCCAACCTGTATTAAGCAAACAGTTTCCAGATTCCCAAAATGTTGGTTTATTATACATTTGACCTCTATTAAGCAGCCACCTGTGCTAAGCAGCCACTTTCTGTGATTCCCTTCTTGTCTGGCTGCTTAAGACAGGTTTGACTGTACTTTATTATAATTATTATTGAGTTACAGTCAAACCTGTGTTAAGCAGCCAGACAAAGGAGTCGCAGAAAGTGGCTGCTTAGCACAGGTGGCTGCTTAATAGAGGTCAAATGTATAATAAAACAACATTTTGGGAATCTGGAAGTGGCTGCTTCATACATATTGGTTGCTTAATAGAGGTGCCCACTAACAGGTTTGACTGTATATACTTAGATAATTAACGAGAGAACTAATTTGAATAATTAAGTCAATCTACCATGAGGGCCTTAACAAATTAAAACATGAAATAGCATAATGAAACATGTACGCAATGATAAGACTGGCATGGAAAATACCGGTAAGCTGCAAGTGCAAGAGCTAAATACATGTATTTATGTCCTGCTCGTTGTCTAGCATAGGATGTGATAGGCTCAGTGGAACTCTGATGGGAGAATGAAACAATAAAACCTGAATGGTTGGAAAAGGACATTTTTATTAAAATGTCAGAAAACAATAAATATTTACAACAGTAGTTCTACAATGTAGTAAGTACAGATTATACTAAAACGAACTACTGCTAATGATTTGCCCAAGGCTAATACAGATTGTTTCAGATAGCCATATCTGGGCAAACCAAAAACCGCCAAAGAGAAACCGCCCAGATGTATAAGTATAGTTTATCAGTCAATTGTTCTTAGCAGGGAACTGGTAGATATATATATATATGGTCCTCTTTACATCCGAATTTTTTGCTTAAAAAGCCTTTTTCAAGGAAGACAAAAATCATCCGGCTAATGCATTGTCTTTAAGATTGTTATGAATCAATTGGATAATGACGTCATGATGTCATTTCCTAATGTGCAATGTTTGGGGTCATATTACACTGAATATATGCTGGGAGCCCACTGTCCTTCACATTGCAGCCCTTTTGTCATCAAGTTCTATATTTCAGAGATATTGACAAGAACTTGGAAAGTAATTTTGTCGAAATCCAGACAGGTCAAAAGGCCGTGGTGTTATGTCGAGTCTGAGGGGTGTGTCAGAAGTTTCTGTGACGCTTGTAACTTTGGTAAGAAATCTTATTTTAAACTTGTTCAAAGAGTATCAGGGATCATTCTAGAGGGCGATGTGGGCGAAATAGTCGCCCTTCTTCCTAAAAAAATATTTTCGTTGAAAGTTTATTATGTTAATGCAAATGTCATACATGTATTAATTCCAGATATACTCCAGGGTTCATTCTAGGTCAGAATTTTTGGGAGAAATGAGAAAGCGCGTGATCGCTTCCTTAAATGGTGTTCTTTAATATACTTCTGCAAAATAGGGTTAAAATGCACAGTACAACCATTAAATACAACATTTGAATAGAAGGAGTGCTTTATAATGGGCCAGTGTATCTTACTAGACACAATTTTGTTTGAAATCGTTTTTTTGTTGTTTTTTTTTAGGGAGAAGTCAGGGTCACTAGGGCGACAATTTCGCCCTCTAGAATGACCCCTGCTTGACACTATGCATACACAAACTACACACTATGCATGTTATCAAAATGTTCTTAAATAAAATTAAAAAATTGGTTTTGAACCGGAAATCACTTTTCCAGACCCCCAAGCGTCTGTGATAGCTTGTAGCCCAATCCTTTTGCACTTTAAAAATGTCATGTGTATGTATATTATCAGGTTTTATGTACATTATAAATGTGTGATATGTAATTGTAAATTGTTTAGTTTAAACTTTATTTATTTTACAACGATTGCGATACAAGTTTTAACAACTTATATTAATCACTCTTGTTGAAAGCGTATATGTGGTCATTGGTGTGGGAGGAAACCGGAGTACCCGGAGAAAACCCACCTGTCCGATCTGGCGACCACCGTACCATCTCACAAACTTCCCGGGCCGAGGATCGAACCTGGGTCACATTGGTGAGAAGTGTAAATTGTATTCGTCATTATGAAAATAAAATGCAATAAAATATTATTAAATTGAAAAAAAGCGTCTGTGCCGGCCAGAACAACAAATGAACAAATGCAATTCATTTAAAGCGACATTACATCGCAAAAAGCAAATAAAATGCATTTGTTCACGTATAAATGCATTGATACTACAAATTCTATTGAATACATCGAACACCAACATTGATT
>CM026399.1:71985672-72078495 GCA_014843695.1 Archivesica marissinica
CCTCCATCTATTCCATTAACTACCACCACCACCTCCATCTATTCCATTAACTACCACCACCACCTCCATCTATTCCATTAACTACCACCACCACCTCCATCTATTCCATTAACTACTACCACCACCTCCATCTATTCCATTAACTACTACCACCACCTCCATCTATTCCATTAACTACCACCTCCATCTATTCCATTAACTACCACCACCACCTCCATCTATTCCATTAACTACTACCACCACCTCCATCTATTCCATTAACTACCACCACCACCTCCATCTATTCCATTAACTACAACCACCACCTCCATCTATTCCATTACTACCACCACCACCTCCATCTATTCCATTAACTACACCACCACCTCCATCTATTCCATTAACTACCACCTCCATCTATTCCATTAACTACCACCACCACCTCCATCTATTCCATTAACTACCACCACCACCTCCATCTATTCCATTAACTACTACCACCACCTCCATCTATTCCATTAACTACCACCACCACCTCCATCTATTCCATTAACTACTACCACCACCTCCATCTATTCCATTAACTACTACCACCACCTCCATCTATTCCATTAACTACCACCACCACCTCCATCTATTCCATTAACTACCACCACCACCTCCATCTATTCCATTAACTACCACCACCACCTCCATCTATTCCATAACTACCACCACCACTATTCCATTAACTACTACCACCACCTCCATCTATTCCATTAACTACTACCACCACCTCCATCTATTCCATTAACTACCACCACCACCTCCATCTATTCCATTAACTACCACCACCACCTCCATCTATTCCATTAACTACCACCACCACCTCCATCTATTCCATTAACTACCACCACCACCTCCATCTATTCCATTAACTACCACCACCACCTCCATCTATTCCATTAACTACACCACCACCTCCATCTATTCCATTAACTACCACCACCACCTCCATCTATTCCATAACTACACACCACCTCCATCTATTCCATTAACACACCACCACCTCCATCTATTCATTAACTACTACCACCACCTCCATCTATTCCATTAACTACTACCACCACCTCCATCTATTCATAACTACCACCACCACCTCCATCTATTCCATTAACTAATACCACCACCTCCATCTATTCCATTAACTACCACCACCACCTCCATCTATTCCATTAACTACTACCACCACCTCCATCTATTCCATTAACTACTACCACCACCTCCATCTATTCCATTAACTACTACCACCACCTCCATCTATTCCATTAACTACTACCACCACCTCCATCTATTCCATTAACTACTACCACCACCTCCATCTATTCCATTAACTACCACCACCACCTCCATCTATTCCATTAACTACCACCACCACCTCCATCTATTCCATTAACTACTACCACCACCTCCATCTATTCCATTAACTACTACCACCACCTCCTCATCCATTAACTACCACACCACCTCCACTCCATTAACTACCACCACCACCTCCATCTATTCCATTAACTACCACCACCACCTCCATCTATTCCATTAACTACCACCACCACCTCCATCTATTCCATTAACTACACCACCACCTCCATCTATTCCATTAACTACTACCACCACCTCCATCTATTCCATTAACTACTACCACCACCTCCATCTATTCCATTAACTACCACCACCACCTCCATCTATTCCATTAACTACCACCACCACCTCCATCTATTCCATTAACTACTACCACCACCTCCATCTATTCCATTAACTACACCACCACCTCCATCTATTCCATTAACTACCACCACCACCTCCATCTATTCCATTAACTACCACCACCACCTCCATCTATTCCATTAACTACTACCACCACCTCCATCTATTCCATTAACTACTACCACCACCTCCATCTATTCCATTAACTACCACCACCACCTCCATCTATTCCATTAACTACCACCACCACCTCCATCTATTCCATTAACTACTACCACCACCTCCATCTATTCCATTAACTACTACCACCACCTCCATCTATTCCATTAACTACCACCACCACCTCCATCTATTCCATTAACTACTACCACCACCTCCATCTATTCCATTAACTACTACCACCACCTCCATCTATTCCATTAACTACTACCACCACCTCCATTCTTCAGCTGGTGTAACGACAGTTCAGTTATTACGCTCACCTTGACTTGAAATGTGAGGGTGGATCTGTCTTGCACACTTAAACCAGCTGTATACCATTCCGGTTCTGTGGTATTCACACTGCCCGGTATAGACGGTACATCAAAATCTACTGTAGCAGTTGCTAAAATATAAACACAATGAGAGACATCTCTAATTTTCTATTACCTCCCTTGGCAGATAAAGTCCGATTTATTCCAATATGCGAATAGGTCCTTTTAGTTAAGTATCCTTTGTTTTTACTGTTGTGCCCTAACCAGATGTTGCGGTATGATAAATGTGATTTTATCAAAATCGTGTTAATTAAGTGATAACATTGTTTTACAAATAAGTATCCATTGCATATACTGTGGGAGATCTGTTGAGATATAGTAATTTAATAATCATAAGAAGCGATAATGGAATAACATTGCTAGCAGGTTGTGCAAAGTAAACAACGATAAAAACAGAGGAAAACACTTAATAGGACCTAAGTGGAAGTCGTGATAGTGCAGTGCATGCGCGTTCGCTTCAGGTGCGAAAGGTCCTGAGTTCGAGCCCCACTGAAGCCGTTACGATTGTGCCCTTAGGCAAGGCATTTAAATTCCACGTTGCCTCTTCTCTCTCCCTCGTGGCGATGGATTCCATCAGGAATGAGGTCTCGAGAGTGATTAATATAAGTTGAAATAACTTGTTTCGCAATCGAGCTAAAATAAATTTGTATAAACTAATAGGACCTATCTACTTTTAGGGAGTATTCAGGGGCAGTAACTCACCGATGTCTCTCATTAAACAATTCTGCAAAGAAATTGTGTGCGATCTGATATGCTAATGAACTCCTTGTACCAGTTTTTGTTTGGACCTGTCCTTCGACTTGAGTCATAGATCAGCAAAATATTTGGATATATATACCCGGTCTTATGGAGAATTACCCAGACATATGGAGATATACCCAGACTTATGGAGATATACCCAGACTTATCGAGATATACCCAGACTTATGGAGATATACCCAGACTTATGGATATATACCCAGACATATGGAGATATACCCAGACATATGGAGATATACCCAGACTTATGGAGATATACCCAGACTTATCGAGATATACCCAGACATATGGAGATATACCCAGACTTATGGAGATATACCCAGACATGTCGAGATATACCCAGACTTATGGAGATATACCCAGACTTATGGAGATATACCCAGACATATGGAGATATACCCAGACTTATGGAGATATACCCAGACATATGGAGTTATACCCAGACATATGGAGATATACCCAGACTTATCGAGATATACCCAGACATATGGAGATATACCCAGACTTATCAAGATATACCCAGACTACCCAGACTTATCGAGATATACCCAGACTTATCGAGATATACCCAGACTTATCGAGATATACCCAGACATATGGAGATATACCCAGACTTATCGAGATATACCCAGACTTATCGAGATATACCCAGACTTATCGAGAAATACCCAGACATATCGAGATATACCCAGACTTATGGAGATATACCCAGACATATCGAGATATACCCAGACTTATGGAGATATACCCAGACTTATCGAGATATACCCAGACTTCCCACATAACCTTGATCTTTAAGGCAATGTCCTGTATCTTTTTGTGACAATGTTTAACAGGGCATGAATTTTGGGTGACAATTAACAACAGGGTATTATTAACTAATATCAACTAGTGCCTTATTAAAACAATTGTCTCATCAATTCATAGTCTCAATTTAATGGGGCATATCTTCTAAGATATTGATCCAAAATGAAAATAAAATGGGAACTCAAACCCACAGCTGTTAAGGGACTCAAACCCAAGGTTGTGAGGGGACTTTAGTCCAAAGTGATGAGAGGATTCAAACTAACAGCATTGATTACCGGTATTAGTCCAGGACATTTAAAACTCCTCGTCCTCAGACAGAAAGTCTAAATTAAAGGATTTAAATTAGTATTCAATTGGTATTCTTACCTGAAATCACAAGCACTATCAGCTGATACAACATGTAGTGATACATTGTGGTTAGTGAACCATTTGCTGCGTTCCTGAAAGATACAAAAACATTTTATCTGCATAATAATATCAATATTAATGTTCAAATAAGTCCTAATTGAATTTTCCGGTTCCGGTTCTGAGATTGAGTACAGCACCAAGCGGTGTAGTCTGTCAATTCCTGTGTTCCAGATCAGTCCACCATGTGTTTCATTGTGCATGTATGTATGTATATATACACATGTTTGAATCTCCTTTTGAATGCTTTTCTGGAATTGAGTGTATTTCTAAAAATTGTAGAGTAGTGGAACCTATGCTCGGCGTAAATCCTACATATCATGGCCTATAAAAAAAGTTAAATGCACTTGCTGTATATTATTATTTTCTTAAGTCGTGAACACAACTTTGAAAAAATTGTTCTTGAAATTTTTAGCTTCATTGCATGACCATACACCTCAATACAGCTATCGCAACGGCACCTGTTTCCATGGGGAACTAGATACTTTAGGGCACCTATGCACAGCGTACATGTATTTTTTTATTTATGCACGGGTAAATGCTGAATATATCCTCTAGTGTCCTCAAATCGTGATACCTTCGTTTTCGTTACCCCGTAAGTATTTACAATACTGCACGCGATCGGTGTTTCCTGACGTCACCAATCAGGAATAGATAGTGTCAAAGGTCATTTTCCATATTTGGCAACAAAAATGCTCCCTATAATCCTTGGAGGCGTAAGAAATCGGTTATTTTCCTTGGATTGGTATAAAACATGCTATCTTTCATAATGCAATATTGCATCACCATTTATCCATTGGATTTACTGCAAAATATTGACCATTTCCAGTTTTGTTTTGCGTCGTCTGATTTGTTTACCTACCTGTCATTTAATGCGACGGTCAAAATAGACTGGGTTACAATTTTAATTAGTGTAAGGGGGGATCGTTTTGGAGACTTCTCTTATATTGTCTTGAGGTCCATACAGTGGTTTACTGTCGTCGTCAACTAAGCGATGTGTCCTGTAGTGTAGTGTACTTAAAGGAATAGTTTTTAATTTTGTTGTAGGTTTATGGCAGTCCAGCACCTACAAAGCGAAATTACAGGCAATATTTACCAACAGCCCTTACAAATGGGCATAGTGTGATATATGTGACCATTGGACCCACCTCATTTACTGTTCAAAAGTCATGGTTTACAAGAATAGGTGATGAATTCAGGTGTCCACATTGTGAAAATGCTTGTTAAACTGTGAAAAGAAATATTCATCAAAATAATAGAAATTATCATTATGCTGCACAAAACGTGTTCGTTTTATATTTACACCCATTCGATGCTACGCAAAATTGATTTTCTGAAAGGTCACGAAAACTCCGGTACCAGTCACCACAGATGTCGGTTTCGGATCATGGTAAAAATGACAGCGCCCGTTGTTATTTACGTAGTTATATTCATTTCTAATTATTTGGAATAAAAGAGGAACGTTACTTTATTTACATCATACATTTAGAAACTATGTAGTTTTAAGATTCGTTTTGTTGAATGCTGATCATTTCTTATCATAACGGAAACCGGAAACTCGAGGGTATTATTTTGACTTTGTGTAACATTAAGAACTAACAATATTACAACTCATAAGAAACTTTTTTTCTGGCTATTTGTACATTTTTTCCAAATTAGGATAGCTACCTGAAATGCTCATCATTTCAGTGGAAAAAATTCTCCCAACAAATTGTGTGTAACTTATATTCTGCTAATGAACAAGTCAGGTAACAGTTGCATTTGACTACCGGTACGCACAATGGAATGCTATTGAACCATGCTTCACCTCTGTCAGCTGAAATAGGTTAAAACTATTTAAATATGGATGTAAATGGAAAAAATACTCTGAGCATAGGAATACACCGAGCACCACTCTATTTAGGTGTTCGGGGTGACCCACATTACAGCCATTACAGGGTAAAGTCTCTAATCAGAAAATGATTGATGGGCAGTGAATATCGATATAGAAAGAACGAAATAGTGCAATGCTACATCCGAATATGTATCAATTTAACATTTTCTCAAATGGAAACATCAACTTGTTATCTGCGCAACAATCAGTCGCGATTATGATTGGCAGGCGCAGTCTAGAACAGTGATTGACAATTGATAAAGAAGTATATTTGATGAAAATTACTAAAACTGAACACTAGAACCTTTCATAATATATCGCAGGTCATTGATAAACAGTTGGAAAATTGGTTAGCGTTTGTTGTCTGCTGCTATTTGTTGTTGTTGTAGTTGTTGGATGGGATAATTTCCATAATACGGTATCAGTATATTAACATTACTCCCTTCTTCCGATACTGCAACACTCTGGGACATTAGGCCTATCGTACAATTTGTGTATAATGCATTGTGGTTGTACCATCGATATACATGTATGCCAGGCACGTAGTAGCCTGGGTTCCAGTTTGTAGATTTTTAACTTCTGGCCAAATGACAGTTGATATGTTCAGAAACGCAATACGGCCCAATTAATAGTATCGGTGTTAAAATATATTTATTTGACTGACCAGGCAAAATATATCGACGCCTGTTCCCAGACTAGGCACGTAGCTGAGCTATGTTGTAGGTGTAGTACAGCAAGCGAGCTGGCTAGATGGGTCTGGAGGCAAGCTAGGTTCGAGCTGGCTAGAGGGGTCTCGGGCATGCTATGTGGGAGAGGAGTCTTGGGGCAAGCTAGGTGCGAGCCTGTTAGAGGGATCCGGGTGCATGATTGGTGCGAGCTGGCTAAATGGGTTTGGTTAGTGGCTAGGTGCGAGCTGGGTAGAGGGTATGGGGACAAAGAACTAAATACATGCATTCTGGAGTCAATAATAAGTCGTAGACAGTTATTAATACCTAAATATATAAGAGATGGAAGAACATGTTCCAATATTTACAATAAGTCGGGAACCAAATAGCCTGCGAGTTCAGAATAACAGAGCACATTGAGTAACTATATGGGCCATTCTCTGCTTTTCCCCTCAGATAGCAACATAACCACTAATAGCTGTGAACCCGCTGACTTTTGCTCACCAATAAATCGGCAACATACATAAAGATCCATCATAAGATCAGTTATGACATAACAGTTAAAAGTTCATTCAAAGACATTACTAGACTGTAAAAGTCACTTCAACAATTTGATATTGTGAAAAGGCTGATTCAAATTCATATCTGTCGGTATGACGATTCATACATATAGGATCTTACATGAGTGGTGATTTCATAAAATATGGTATGAAATCATGACGAGTGTATGCTCCTTTTTATCACATTACAATAGTGCGCTCGGTTTAATAATTACAGTTGCTACTTTCATTTTGGCGCCAAGTATCGATCAGCACAAATTGTCATGACGTCACTAAATTTTAATTGTTATGATTGTTATAATACTTCTTTTAAATCGTAGTTTATCTTACCATTAACGTTATGTACTAATTCAATAGAAATATGCATACTGTAAAGTTTAATTTACAAATTATAAGGATTATTTTCTCAACCAATCAGAATCCTTCCATGAGTTATTACACGTGTGTACATATAAGAAATTATGAGATGACTGTATTACACTAAATACAAGCAAAGTTATGTGATTTTATTTAATCTTTAACATAAATATGTACACCGTAATTGTTAAACAATCACGTGAAGTCCAAATAGTATATAGATATAAAGAACATATATGAAGTACAAATGCATTTATGCGGTGGCGAGTATAAATAAACACAATGGATTGAATGAAGTCAAATACTATAATTATACTAGAATTCCGTCATTGTAAAATAGACAGGTTCGAATAGTTGTACATTTGTAGGCAAATTAACATATGTATGTGTTATGCTACAGAATATTCTAGAATATAGGTCACATGTTGGTACAAGGTGCGTCTTTCTGTCATTAGTGAACCTTCTTGAAATGTTATATTTTTGTTATTTTATTATTATTTAGAGTCACCCCCACTCTACATATATCTCATTATGAGCTATGCGCCTCCGATTCGCATGTCATGCATGGGCGGGCGGGCGGCTGGCAAACGGGAATCCCGTCAGTATACTATAGTAGTGTAGGCATAGACGAACAGCTGGCCATTCTGTGCAGGTCCGAGCAGTATTCCAGATATGGAAGGAAATTATACCCCCACATACCATCATCACCACCACCACCACCACCACACACACGCACACAATAGGCATGAACGGACAGTTGGATGCAAACTGATGCAACTACGAGAAGTTCTGACATGGGCAATTATCAGCAGTATGTCAGGCATGGGCGGTCACCTGGTCAACTGGGGCATCCCCTACAGTATTTCAGGCATATACGGACTGCGGGTCAACTGGGGCATCCCCTACAGTATTTCAGGCATGGGCGGTCAACTGGGGCATCCCCTACAGTATTTCAGGCATGGGCGGTCAACTGGGGCAACCCCTACAGTATTTCAGGCATATACGGACTGCGGGACAACTGGGGCATCCCCGACAGTATTTCAGGCATATACGGACTGCGGGCCAACTGGGGCATCCCCTACAGTATTTCAGGCATGGGCGGTCAACTGAGACATCCCCTACAGTATGTCAGGCATGGGCGGTCACCTGGTCAACTGGGGCATCCCCTACAGTATTTCAGGCATATACGGACTGCGGGCCAACTGGGGCATCCCCTACAGTAGTTCAGCATGGGCGGTCAACTCGGGCATCCCCTACAGTATTTCAGGCATGGGCGGTCACCTGGTCAACTGGGGCATCCCCTACAGTATTTCAGGCATATACGGACTGCGGGCCAACTGGGGCATCCCCTACAGTATTTCAGGCATATACGGACTGCGGGCCAACTGGGGCATCCCCTACAGTATTTCAGGCATGGGCGGTCAACTGGTCAACTGGGACATCCCCTACAGTATGTCAGGCATGGGCGGTCACCTGGTCAACTGGGGCATCCCCTACAGTATTTCAGGCATATACGGACTGCGGGCCAACTGGGGCATCCCCTACAGTATTTCAGGCATATACGGACTGCAGGCCAACTGGGGCATCCCCTACAGTATTTCAGGCATATACGGACTGCGGCATCCCCTACAGTATTTCAGGCATATACGGACTGCGGGCCAACTGGGGCATCCCCTACAGTATTTCAGGCATATACGGACTGCGGGCCAACTGGGGCATCCCCTACAATATTTCAGGCATGGGCGGTCACCTGGTCAACTGGGGCATCCCCTACAGTATTTCAGGCATATACGGACTGCGGGCCAACTTGAGTGCGACCCAGAATTAGTGAGGCACTGACATCCTACCAACTGGTTCAACTCCGAACAGTATGTCAGAAATGGACGGACTGTTGGCAAACTGCGGTCCACAACAGAAGCATTTCAAAAAGGGACGAACAGCTGGCCAACTGGGGATATACTAAATTGGTCACGTGTCCTACATGTCAAAACGCTAGGTAAGCGATTATTTGCAGCATGAGAAGTTTAACGGCGGTTCAACCATGGTGTATCATATAAAACAATCGTCTTTATGACTGTTCATAGTCATAAAGATACAATTAACATGATTGTATTAGATTATATCTATTGGTGTACACAGATGTTAATATGGTATAATACACTATATAGTTTTTGTTATGGACATCTCGATTATTGAGCAACCGACATTTGTTTTATATCATATTGAAGGTTGCAATTAATGAATACATATTTACCGTCGGAATGTCAATTTCTTGTAACATTTGTTGTGTTATATATGTAAATTTATTGGAATAAATACTGTTTAAACCAAGACAACGTGGTATTTTCATCGTATGGTACCCTGTATGTCCCTCTTACTCAAAAACACAAGGTATATAATATATTCATGTGAATATTCAATTATGATCTGATATATCAAGCACCGGTATTGAAAATATTTATGTAATATAACCAAACTAGTTTCTAGAATTTCAGTATATAATGTGAATTTGAAATATCGATAGCACACGCGTTGTCCTAACGTAGAAGTGATTATCACGCACACTCTCCCCTATAATTACCTTGCATAAACTTATTTCTGCACGAAATACTCGCCTAATCCGCCCTGTATTTTGTGTGCAGTCGTGGTTAAGACATTCGTTCTCAGCTAGACGATGTGACGCAGAGAACTTACAATTCACACCGACTCACTCAGCCATTCTATTATCTATATTTTGCCCTTTTATCTCCGTGTGGGTTCCTCTTAAGTAATTGTTTTTGTGGCTGTACCCCCATGTCAGAGAGGGAGATAGTCGTCTGTATCTTGAGTATGGTAGGGTGTTCTCAACAGAGTTTAAAGTATGAGTCACATACGTCTGGGTCTGGACAAATGGCTTAGTGTTCAAAACCAAACAAAAATGGCCTAGTGTTCAAAACCAAACAAAAATGGCTTAGTGTTCAAAACCAAACAAAAATGGCTTAGTGTTCAAAACCAAACAAAATTGGCTTAGTGTTCAAAACCAAACAAAAATGGCTTAGTGTTCAAAACCAAACAAAAATGGCTTAGTGTTCAAAACCAAACAAAAATAGCTTAGTGTTCAAAACCAAACAAAAATAGCTTAGTGTTCAAAACCAAACAAAAATGGCTTAGTGTTCAAAACCAAACAAAAATGGCTTAGTGTCCAAAACCAAACAAAAAACAATCTCAGTGAAAGAAAAAAGTCCATCTTGCACCGCTTTGAAACAGTGAAAGATTGCCTTTTCTCTGCTATCGGTTGCGTTTCGTATTCATGCGCGGGTAGATGTACTATTGTATTTTAACTATTTTATGACTAGATCATGAACAGTTAATTATTAAGTAATATATTCTAATGAATTTGTTTTGTCTCTAGTTTTTAGTTTTGACATCAAGCAGAAACTAACTTGAAACTAATATAATATAACTATTTCTTATTACGGACTAACAGAAGTGGTTGTGCGGTTGTGTCATGTAGTGCAATGAGGCTCCAGACAGGGAAAATAATACTGAATAAATTGGAAAACAAATATTATTTTAGCCAAAATCATTGGAACTCATAAAGAAAAGGACATACACATGTCGGCCATGGTGTGTATATTAATGTAACGTCACCCGTGGACATACACATTTCGGCCATGGTGTGTTTATTAATGTAACGTCACTCGTGGACATACACATTTCGGCCATGGTGTGTTTATTAATGTAACGTCACTCGTGGACATATACATTTCGGCCATGGTGATCACTCAATGAAATAAAGTCCTATCTTTATAATCAACACCAAATATCTTCTACATCTTCGAATTTGAGAAAATCCAGGCACTTTTTGTTCAGTTTAGTTTAATCATATTTTATTGCATTCATTCTCAATAAATGACATAAATCGTATATACTTTGCATACTTATACAAGTGTGTTCACTTGTTTTGTTCCCTATATATACGATTTATGTCATTTATTGAGATTAACATTAGTGTATAGTTTATACAAATTTATTTCAGCTCGATTGTGAAACAAGTCACATCTTTTGATAATGTTCGAGGAGAAGAAGTATATAGGACTGTCTTTCATTCTAATCCCCTTACTGTAGTTTGATATATGTAATGTATGCATTGTTCAAACTGTATAAGATTGGGAAATAAAATATGTTTAAACTAACCATATTTTTATATTCTTTTTACGTTATCGTGTAATAAAGTCAGTTTGATCTACTAACCCTATGTATTTAAAGTCTTTAGAATAGTGTATGTTAAATTCACAGACGGATACGTAGTCCAGTGGTTAACACAATGGACTAAGACCCGCAGGTTCGATCCCTAGTCTGACCCTAATACAATAAACAGTCTTTCAGTGGGACCTTAAACCGAAGTCTCCTGTCGAGGAGAATCTGGAATGGGTATCATTGCACTATCCTCCAAAAATCTAAAATGACTAATATCTTCACGTGGACAACACTATCCTCCACAAATCTAAAATGACTAATATCTTCACGTGGACAACACTATCCTCCACAAATCTAAAATGACTAATCTCTTCATGTGGACAACCGGTAAAGACGATCAATAAACGTAAAAAAAGCTAATTTCTTAATATCCCAATTAGTAATTATTGAAAATGGAAAAAAATCGAAATCAGTGTCCATGGTGACCTTAAATAAAATATATAATGTAAATCACAGACAGCAAATAAAAATATATATACATGTATATTAATAAATAATTAATGGTATAGATTACATGCTGTTCTGGCAGATTAAATCTCTCAAGAGTCGAAGAAATATAGTTCATACCATTGCAAATGACAGATTTTATGAGAAACTGACATATTTGCGACTTTAATAATATATTTACACAATATATAAGTATGCTTGGACATTGGCTTCTGAGATTCGTGTTAACCACACGAGTAGAATCCAGACAACGCATTCGTTGAAGCTGTATTATGGAACTGTTTACTATAATGAGTATGGTGCATGTCGTGTCCGGGATGCGTGTGCGTATCACTGACAATGAGGTAAATTGTACTTTACTGATTAATTTAATGCGTCACTATGTCGGAATAAAATATGTTTTTGGTAAAAAGGGCACAGATATACAGTAAATTTTAAAGAATATAATTGTATATTTTTAAAAATTCAAAATAATCACACAGAAACGTTAAAGATGAAATAAATATAGCACCGTCGTATACACGATTTTTTTTATCACCAAACATAATTAATTATGTATACAATGCTTAATGCGCATGCGTGACGCAGCATTGGATGTTGAAACAGCTGTCATAGATTCATATCCCCATAACACAACCCCACGTTCTCACTACGTCCTCACTACGTCCTCAGTACCGTCATCACTACGTCCTCACTACGTCCTCAGTACCGTCCTCAGTACCGTCCTCACTACGTCCTCACTACGTCCTCACTACGTCCTCAGTACCGTCCTCACTACGTCCTGGAAAAATTGACAGAACGTAGTGGTATGGTCTCCATGGCTGTAGTATGGTTTCCATGTATGTGGTATGGTATCCATGGACGTGGTATGGTATCCATGGCTGTGGTATGGTTTCCATGTATGTGGTATGGTATCCATGGACGTGGTATGGTATCCATGGACGTGGTATGGTCTCCATGGCTGTGGTATGGTCTACATGGCTGTGGTATGGTATCCATGGACGTGGTATGGTCTTCATGGCTGTGGTATGGTATCCATGGACGTGGTATGGTATCCATGGCTGTGGCATGGTATCCATGGATGTGGTATGGTATCCATGGACGTGGTATGGTCTCCATGGCTGTGGTATGGTATCCATGGATGTGGTATGGTATCCATGGACGTGGTATGGTCTCCAGCGTTACATGCTGAGTGCACGATAGTAGGAACATACAACGCATATTCCAGGGATCGCAGGTTCGATCTGACCCTAATAAAATTAACAATCTTTCAATAGGGACTTTAAAGCGAGGTCTCAAACACCGTGCACGTAAAATAACCAGAGGAGATTCTGAAATGGGTATCTGTCTATCATTACACTATACTCCAACAATCTAAAATGACTAATCTCTTCAGGAGGTGTCGCTCATATGAGCAACCAGTAACGACGATAAATAAACGAAAAACACACACACACATAGTATGTCTATACATGCCATTTAAATGAGACATCGGTCAGTTACTGCCCCTGAATACTCCCTAAACGTATATAGGTCCTTTACGCTGTTTCCTCTGTTTTTATCGTTGTTTCCTTTGCACAACATACTATAAATGTGCTTCCACTTTCTCATATTATAATTATTATGTTACTATATCTCGACAAATATCCTACAGTATATCCAATGGGTAAACATTCTGTCTTTTTTTTTATCGAGCAACTAACATGATTTTCAGAAAATCACATTTATCATAAGGCAACATCTAGCTATGGAACAACTGTAAAAACAAAGGATTCCAACTGAAAGGACCGCTATACATTTCGGGATAAATCGGACTGTATCCGTCAAGGGAGGCAATAGAACAGCCAGCGAGGTTCCTCATTGTGTTTGGTAATGTGTGCTAATTGTTGTTCTCTCCCACAGAGTAATCGTCTCACACATCCTGTATCGAGGGTAAAGCGACTCTTCATATCTTCCATGAACAAGCTGTGGACAGATGGCGTTGTGCCATATAACTTCGAATTCTTAAGTAAGCTATACAGTTCATCATTAATATTTTATTTTTATTTCCATCATATTTTGTAATGACGTCTCGCAATTACTATACAAGCATGTCGTAAAGGATGCGTGTACCAGTGGTATACATATGTACTGTGTTAAGAATTGTCACATTAGTTTTCGCGACATGAAGGTGTGTGTTCCTAACCTAGCCAATGTTATAACTACTTTAGTGAGCCTTAGAGTTCATCATTAATATTTTATTATTAATTCCATCATATTTTATAATGATGTCTCATAATTATTAATTTATTATACAAGCATGTTGTAAAGGATATTAGAATGTTAGAATTGTCACATTAGTTTTCGCGACATGAACATTAGTTTTCGCGACATGAAGGTGTGTGTTCTTAACCTTGCTAATGTCATACATACTTTCTATATGAATATTCAGCTCAAGCGAGAAAGCAAGAGTACATTGAGAAAGTTTTTCATGTGTACGAGAGATACTCGTGCATTCGATTCGTGAAATGGAATTCTACGACGAAAAATGAATATAACCTTGATCACAACAACTACCTTATATTCAATAATAAAACTGAGTAAGTGTTTTCATGTTAGAAAGTTATTAACATACACTAAGGTTGTATAGCCAGTGCTGTTGTAAGTGTTTGCACGTTAGAAAGGTATTAACATACACTAAGGTTGTATAGCCAGGGATGTTGTAAGTGTTTGCACGTTAGAAAGGTATTAACATACACTAAGGTTGTATAGCCAGGGATGTTGTAAGTGTTTGCACGTTAGAAAGTTATTAACATACACTAAGGTTGTATAGCCAGTGATGTTGTAAGTGTTTGCACGTTAGAAAGGTATTAACATACACTAAGGTTGTATAGTCAGTGATGTTGTAAGTGTTTGCACGTTAGAAAGGTATTAACATACACTAAGGTTGTATAGTCAGTGATGTTGTAAGTGTTTGCACGTTAGAAAGGTATTAACATACACTAATGTTGTATAGCCAGTGATGTTGTAAGTGTTTGCACGTTAGAAAGGTATTAACATACACTAAGGTTGTATAGCCAGGATGTTGTAAGTGTTTGCACGTTAGAAAGGTATTAACATACACTAAGGTTGTATAGCCAGTGATGTTGTAAGTGTTTGCACGTTAGAAAGGTATTAACATACACTAAGGTTGTATAGCCAGTGATGTTGTAAGTGTTTGCACGTTAGAAAGGTATTAACATACACTAAGGTTGTATAGCCAGTGATGTTGTAAGTGTTTGCACGTTAGAAAGGTATTAACATACACTAAGGTTGTATAGCCAGTGATGTTGTAAGTGTTTGCACGTTAGAAAGGTATTAACATACACTAAGGTTGTATAGTCAGTGATGTTGTAAGTGTTTGCACGTTAGAAAGGTATTAACATACACTAAGGTTGTATAGCCAGTGATGTTGTAAGTGTTTGCACGTTAGAAAGTTATTAACAATCAGAAATCATTTAAACATTAAATATTTGTGTTTGTTACTTCAGCTGTTCCTCTCTTGCTGGAAATATGCGCACATCTGGTCAAGGCATCACGTGTTGTTACTGGGTAGGATTTGCGTATACATCTATTAAGCGTCTGATTGATCGCCGCTCCCAACAACTACGGAGCGACGCAATACAGTACTCTAGCAAGAGGCAAATTTCAACCGAGGCAATATAGGGGGAGGGGGACCGGGGACATGTTCCCCCTTACAATTGTTGGGGTATAGAAGCGATTTCCTGCGTTTTCTGATTTTAAAAAGTATATACTGACCTTTCAGCTCAACATTTTATACAGCAAAGGGATATTTATTTTCATTTATTTATTTTTTGCTTTGGAAATTTTAACCGAGGTCAATACGGGCCTGCAATATTAGTCATGTATTAAGGAGAGTCCTTTTTTATTAAAGTTTATTTAACGTCTACCGGTTGCTCATTGGAGTGACAGGCAAGTTTACCTAACAACACGTTACCTGGACAGGCTCCAGCGGTTAACCAGTACTTGGTGCACCAACCTTCGTAAGAAACTGCCAAGTTTTTCATATAAAGAGACACGGTTTGAGTGGGGCTCGAACCCGTGACCATCATAGATGATAGGTTACAGTGGTATATAAGTCAGCGCCTTTAACCACTCGACCACGGAAGGCGGTCAAGGAGATTCTTGAAACATCTCTGTTATTGTGTATGCCCATTGCACCGGTATATCGGACCAAAGGGGGTGGTCGGCACGTTGTGGGATGATGATAAAATGTCTTATTATAGAGTCGTGTAGCCTCAACTGAAATCACCCATTTATATTATAAATCCATCTATAGAAAGGGTTACAGCTATAATTTATAATGAATTCATAGTATAATGGGGTTAGTTTATACACATTTATTTTAGCTCTACTGCGAAACAAGTTCATACAACCTATATAAATCGCTCTCAAGACCCCATTCCTGATGGAATCCATCACCACGAGTGAGAGAGAAGAGACAACGTGGAATTTAAATGCCTTGCCTAAGGGCACAATCGTAATGGCTCCAGTGGGGCTCGAACTCCGGACTCCACGTTGCCTCTTCTCCCTCCCTCGTGGCGATGGATTCCATCAGGAATGAGGTCTCGAGAGTGATTAATATAAGTTGAAATAACTTGTTTCGCAATCGAGCTCAAATAAATTTGTATAAACTAACTCCGGACCTTTCACACCTGAAGCGAATGCGCTACCACTGCATATAATTACATTGCATAGAGTGTGTACTTTATTGATACTGAGATTATGAGACAAGGAGCAACAATTGTAAATATATACCCGGTGCTTTCTCTAAAGTTATGATATTTTTCTCTGAAATGACAACGCTTATTTACAGAAAACATGCTTACACGAGGTGGGCCATGCCATCGGTCTCAAGCACGAGCACACAAGCCCAATTCGCGACCAATTCGCCAGGATTAACTACCAGAACATGAAAGCCAGTATGTCCATGTAACATTTTGATTTATTTAGCATGTCAGACATATCAATGGAACCCTCATCGTTAAGTCCATAGTCGCTTCTCACCAATGCAACTCGGGTTCGATCCTCAAACTGGGAAGTATGTGAGATGGTACGATGGTCACCAGATCGGACAGGTGGGTTTTCTTCGGGTACTCCGGTTCCTCCCACATGAATGACCACATATATCGGTCATATGAGGAGGTCTGTTTAACACATATCCAATATATGTGTTACACTGCCTAATAATGCCTTTGTGGAAGTCGTGATAGCGCTGTGATAGTTCCAAATTGCCTCTTCTCTCTCCCTCGTGGCGATGGATTCCATCAGGAATGAGATCTCAAGAGTGATTAATATAAGTTGTAAGAACTTGTTTTGCAATCAAGATAATATAAATTTGTATAAACTAATAATGCATAGTGCATGCACAGACGCTTGGGTTCTAGACAAATGGTTTAGGGTTCAAACCGCCCATTTAGGGTTCAAACCGCCCATTTAGGGTTCAAACCGCCCATTTAGGGTTCAAACCGCCCATTGTTTGAGGAACATTATGATACACCATAGGTTTACAGAGAAATTGTGCGGGCCATACCCAAGCTAATTTAAAAACTTACACCCCGTTTTGGGTTTGAACCCGAAATCATTTGTCCAGACCCAATCGTCTGTGAGTACATGTACATGCTTATAGTCTCCATCCGTTATGTCAAAGTCGGTTATGTCGAATTCTCCAGTTATCTCGATGTCGATCAAAGTCCCAGACACCATCATTTACATATAACTGGATCTGTTTGTATCGAATTTCGTTACGTCAAACTTCAGTTATGTTGGAGTATTTTGTTCGGTCCGACGGAATTCGACATGACGGATGTAGACTGTATAATCAAACGCGGATAACAAGAGCAACGGCACTCGCGGGAAGAGTGCACAGGTAGTATGCTACGGCAAGCTGTTAATTATAAAATAATACGGCTTATGTTGTTAATCGCTACTGTTAAAATACTGTCGTGAAGTTAATACTACGCTTATATGTACGAAATTAACTCCTCACACAGTCCAATATTTTACATATTGGATCGTTTTCTGCTTATATCCTATGCATAAACAACGGCAAGACACATATTGTTTCCATTTTTTTAAATTTATACTTTATTTATTTTACGATTGCGAAGCAAGTTTTAACAACTTATATTAATCACTCTCGTTGGCTCGGATGAAAGCGTAAAATAATAATAATAAAAATAAAACAATGTCAAATCAAGAATATTAAGAAAAATACATAAAAGAATAAAGGTTAAGAATTAAAATGCTATAGATACATCGTTAGATGAAACACACCAAACTAATTTTATTTTTTTACGTTTATTTATCGTCGCTACCGGTTGCCCATATGAGCGATGCCTCCTGAAGAGATTAGTCATTTGTTTGGAGGATAGTGCAATGATACAGACAGATACCCATTTCAGAGTCTCCTCTGGTTCTTTTACGTGCACGGTGTAAAGCACCGACACGAAACCTCGGTTTAACGTCCCATCTGAAAGACTGTTAATTTTATTAGGGTCAGACGGAGGATCGAACCTGCGATCCCTGGATTACCAGTCCAGCGTGTTACCATTGGACTACAGATCCGTCTGTACACCAAACTAAAATCTACTTCCAAGAAGTGTATCACAGAGTGTAGCCGGTCCAGTGATTGGGTGGATCCCTATCTACGAGGCTCCCGCTACACCTGTGCTACTCTCCTCGGAATAGACTCGTGTATCACAGAGTGTAGCCGGTCCAGTGATTGGGTGGATCCCTACCTACGAGGCTCCCGCTACACCTGTGATACTCTCCTCGGAATAGACTCGTGTATCACAGAGTGTAGCCGGTCCAGTGATTGGGTCGATCCCTACCTACGAGGCTCCCGCTACACCTGTGATACTCTCCTCGGAATAGACTCGTGTATCACAGAGTGTAGCCGGTCCAGTGATTGGGTGGATCCCTACCTACGAGGCTCCCGCTACACATGTGCTACTCTCCTCGGAATAGACTCGTGTATCACAGAGTGTAGCCGGTCCAGTGATTGGGTGGATCCCTACCTACGAGGCTCCCGCTACACCTGTGATACTCTCGCGGAATTATGACCACCACTAGTACTCAGTTCAACAATCTACGCAATAGCAAACAATACATACACATAATTGCTAACCAAATTGTAGTTGTTTATATTCGTTTACTTCAATTATTAAACGTTCCCGCCAAACCAATTCTGAACATTGTTGGGGCCAAAACCCCACCATCCCGTCTGATTAGCCCCCCCCCCTGATACATGTGTATGCACAGTGCATGCACCTTGCTTTTTTTAATACAAATTTATTTTAGCTCGATTGCGAAACAAGTTCTTACAACTTATATTACTCACTCTCGAGACCTCATTCCTGATGGATGCCATTGCAAGGAGGGAGAGAGAAGAGGCATGTGGAATTAAAATGCCTTGCCTAAGGGCACAATCGTAACGGCTCCAGCAGGGCTCGAACTCCGGAACTTTCGCACCTGAAGCGAACGTGCTACCACTGTGCTATCACGACTTCCACATTGCTAGAATACTATTCAATTTCTACAGACATGAAGCTACGCTTCATTGCTTCCGGTTCGTATGACATTAACATTGTATGTATTATATGTTTCTTGTTTATATGTCAGGTGCTAGCTCGCAGTTTTCTAAGAGCAAAAATACAAAGACATACAGCATCTATGACTACGACTCCATCATGCACTATGCTCAAAAGGTATGTTGTCTTCATATTTGTGATTTGTACTGAAGTTTAAACTTTATTTATTTTACAATATTGCGAAACATGTTTTAACAACTTATATTAATCACTCTCGTTGGCGCGGATGAAAGCGTAAATGGTCATTCATGTGGGAGGAAACCAGAGTACCCGGAGAAAACCCACCTGTCCGATCTGGCGACCATCGTACCATCTCACATACTTCCCGGTCCGAGGATCGAACCCGGGTTGCATTGGTGAGAAGCGAAATTTATAAAGTTGCATAAGATCATGTATGTTACGATTGAAAAAACTCCATATCTTGGAATGCGTGAATGAAACTGGCGTGTCATATAGCTACCGTCTCCGTGGCCTAGTTGTTAAGGAGTCCGCCTACGGAGCAGGAGATCGAAGGTTCGAAACTCGTCAGGGGATCGTTCTGATATGGCCGGTTTGTGAGCCGCTAGCTAGTTAAATAATGGTTACCGATTGCCTATCAGCCTGTCGCTTGGCATACAAGCATAGGATTTGGGAAGTACTGATGTTCATAAAAAGAGGTGTCTCATAAGTCAGAAATGGCTGGCCACAAACACTACTATAGCAAAGCTTATTAGATAGATAGCTTATTTGAACATAATAGACTGGTCAGTGGTGACTACTAGTCCAGTGGTTATCACATTGGACTCCAAATCCTGGTATCGCACGACGCAGGTTCGATCCCACTTCTAACCCTAATAATATTGACAGTGTTTCAGATGGGACTTTAAACCGAGGTCTCGAGTAGGTGCCAGACATTGCGCACGTAAAAGAACAAGCGGAAACACTGGAAATGGTGTCTGTCTGTCTGTCTGTCTGTCTGTCTGTCTGTCTGTCTGTCTGTCTGTCTGTCTGTCTGTCTGTCTGTCTGTCTGTCTGTCTGTCTGTCTGTCTGTCTGTCTGTCTGTCTGTCTGTCTGTCTGTCTGTCTGTCTGTCTGTCTGTCTGTCTGTCTGTCTGTCTGTCTGTCTGTCTGTCTGTCTGTCTGTCTGTCTGTCTGTCTGTCTGTCTGTCTGTCTGTCTGTCTGTCTGTCTGTCTGTCTGTCTGTCTGTCTGTCTGTCTGTCTGTCTGTCTGTCTGTCTGTCTGTCTGTCTGTCTGTCTGTCTGTCTGTCTGTCTGTCTGTCTGTCTGTCTGTCTGTCTGTCTGTCTGTCTGTCTGTCTGTCTGTCTGTCTGTCTGTCTCATTGCACTATGCTCATAAAATCTAAAAAGACTAATATCTTCAGGAGTCATCGCTCAAATGGGTAACCGGCAACGACGATAAATAAGCGTAAAAAACACACAAGGCAATATGTCCGTATATACAATCAAATTTGTATTAAGAGACCACCTGGACTCTAAGCAGGAACATCGTGCTAGCGCAGTGGATGCGCGTTCGCTTCAGGTGCGAAAGGTCCGGAGTTCGAGCCCCACTGGAGCCGTTACGATTGTGCCCTTAGGCAAGGCATTTAAATTCCACGTTGCCTCTTCTCTCTCCCTCGTGGCGATGGATTCCATTAGGAATGAGGTCTCGAGAGTGATTTATATAAGTTGAAATAACTTGTTTCACTATCGAGCTAAAATAAATTCGTATAAACTAAGCAGGAACAATTTCTCAATACATGCTATTTAGTTCCTTAATGACACAAATGAGAACCGAAAAAAGTGTTCTATTAATACTGTGTGTTTTACGTTTATTTATCGTCGCTACCGGTTGTCCATATGAACGACGCCTCCTGAAGAGATTAGTCATTTTAGATTTTTTGGAGGTTAGTGCAATGATACAGACAGAGACCCATTCCAGAGTCTCCTCTGGTTCTTTTACGTGCACGGTGTAAAGCACCGACACCAGACCTCAGTTTAAACTCCCATCTGAAATTTTATTAGGATCAGATGGGGGATCGAACCTGCGATCCCTTGATTACCAGTCCAGCGTGTTACCACTGGACTACAGATCCGTCTGTTCTATTAATACCAAATTTATGTACCAACTTTATGGTCTCTTTATGGACATGCTTTATGGACATGCTTTATGCTTTATGGACAATGCTTTATGGACCATGCTTTATGGACATGATTTATGGACATGCTTTATGCTTTATGGACATGCTTTATGGACATGCTTTATGGACATGCTTTATGGACATGCTTTATGGACCATGCTTTATGGACATGCTTTATGGACATGCTTTATGGACATGCTTTATGGACATGCTTTATGGACATGCTTTATGGACATGCTTTATGGACATGCTTTATGGACATGCTTTATGGACATGCTTTATGGACATGCTTTATGGACCATGCTTTATGGACATGCTTTATGGACATGCTTTATGGACCATACTTTATGGACATGCTTTATGGACCATGCTTTATGGACATGCTTTATGGACATGCTTTATGCTTTATGGACATGCTTTATGGACATGCTTTATGGACATGCTTTATGGACATGCTTTATGTACATGATTTATGTACATGATTTATGGACATGCTTTATGGACCATGCTTTATGGACCATGCTTTATGGGACATGCTTTATGGACATGCTTTATGGACATGCTTTATGGACATGCTTTATGGACAGACATGCTTTATGGACATGCTTTATGGACATGCTTTATGGACCATGCTTTATGGACATGCTTTATGGACATGGTTTATGGACATGCTTTATGGACATGCTTTATGGACCATGCTTTATGGACATGCTTTATGGACATGCTTTATGGACATGCTTTATGGACCATGCTTTATGGACATGCTTTATGGACCATGCTTTATGGACATGGTCTGACTGTATTTTATTTATACAAAGGCATTAGCAACGTAAAGCACATTAATTATATATATGATTTTAACGATGTAATGGCATGTTATGATAATAGAGAGGCTGAGATTGTAAACCTGAACATATTTACTTCAGCAAAGGTTAGAAAAGCCAACTGCAGAAAACAAAAAATAATATAAAAAAATAAGAAAAATAATAAGAAAATAAAAAATAAGAAAAAAAATAAAAATAAGAAAAGAAAAAATAAATTTTAAAAAATAAAAGAAAAAATAAGAAAAGAAAAAATAATAAGAAAATAAAAAATCTATTATTAAACCTCAGGCATGGAGTATTAATTCGAAGCCGACAATAACATTCATAGATCTGGACATCAAACCAACCTCAATGTTTGCCAACAAAGAACGATATTACTACCATTTTATGGAGGTCAACAAAGCTTATCATTGTGCAGGTAAGTTACCGACTGATATGCACGTGTAACGGTTCTTGTCAATGTACAGGAAGTTACCGACTGATGTGCACGTGTAACGGTTCTTGTCAATGTGCAGGTAAGTTACCGACTGATGTGAAGGTGTAACGGTTCTTGTCAATGTGCAGGTAAGTTACCGACTGACGTGCACGTGTAACGGTTCTTGTCAATGTGCAGGTAAGTTACCGACTGATGTGCACGTGTAACAGTTCTTGTCAATGTGCAGGTAAGTTACCGACTGATATGAAGGTGTAACGGTTCTTGTCAATGTGCAGGTAAGTTACCGACTGATATGAAGGTGTAACGGTTCTTGTCAATGTGCAGGTAAGTTACCGACTGATGTGCACGTGTAACGGTTCTTGTCAATGTGCAGGTAAGTTACCGACTGACGTGCACGTGTAACGGTTCTTGTCATGTACAGGAAGTTACCGACTGACGTGCACGTGTAACGGTTCTTGTCATGTACAGGAAGTTACCGACTGACGTGCACGTGTAACGGTTCTTGTCAATGTGCAGGTAAGTTACCGACTGATGTGCACGTGTAACGGTTCTTGTCATGTACAGGAAGTTACCGACTGACGTGCACGTGTAACGGTTCTTGACAGTGTACAGGAAGCTACCGACTGACGTGCACGTGTAACGGTTGGTTATAGTGAAATAATTAAATGACCGTGAGCTAATTGAAATATTTATGATTATAAGAATAATGAAATTCGGACTATCGTGAACTGATTGTAATTGCAATAATTAAATTACCGTAAAACGACCGTAATTTGAGTAATTAGTTATATTATGTTATTATCCAGATCATTGTGACAAAACGTGTGTCCATGGTGGATACAAGGCTATTGTGAATGGAAAGTGCGCGTGTAGATGTCCCGAGGGGCTGGATAGTAAGACCTCGTGCCAGACACTTCAAAACAAAGGTTAGATCATATTTATTACTCTTTAGTAACTGCCTACTGTGTAACTGCCTACTGTGTACCTGCCTACTGTATAACTGTCTACTGTGTACCTGCCTACTGTGTAACTGCCTACTGTGTACCTGCCTACTGTGTACCTGCCTACTGTGTAACTGTCTACTGTGTACCTGCCTACTGTGTACCTGCCTACTATGTACCTGCCTACTGTGTAACTGCCTACTGTGTACCTGCCTACTGTGAAACTGTCTACTGTGTACCTGCCTACTGTGTAACTGCCTACTGTGTAACTGCCTACTATGTACCTGCCTACTGTGTACCTGCCTACTGTGTAACTGCCTACTGTGTACCTGCCTACTGTGTACCTGCCTACTGTGTAACTGCCTACTATGTACCTGCCTACAGTGTAACTGCCTACTGTGTACCTGCCTACTGTATAACTGTCTACTGTGTACCTGCCTACTGTGTAACTGCCTACTGTGTACCTGCCTACTGTGTACCTGCCTACTGTGTAACTGTCTACTGTGTACCTGCCTACTGTGTACCTGCCTACTATGTACCTGCCTACTGTGTAACTGCCTACTGTGTACCTGCCTACTGTGAAACTGTCTACTGTGTACCTGCCTACTGTGTAACTGCCTACTGTGTAACTGCCTACTATGTACCTGCCTACTGTGTACCTGCCTACTGTGTAACTGCCTACTGTGTACCTGCCTACTGTGTACCTGCCTACTGTGTAACTGCCTACTATGTACCTGCCTACAGTGTAACTGCCTACTGTGTACCTGCCTACTGTGTAACTGCCTACTATGTACCTGCCTACTGTGTAACTGCCTACTATGTACCTGCCTACTGTGTACCTGCCTACGGTGTAACTGCCTACTGTGTAACTGCCTACTGTGTAACTGCCTACTGTGTACCTGCCTACTGTGTAACTGCCTACTGTGTACCTGCCTACTGTGTACCTGTCTACTGCTGGTGGCTGCAGATGTCCAGCTGGCTTACATACTGTCAGTGGCTGCAGATGTCCAACTGGCTTGCATACTGTCAGTGGCTGCAGATGTCCAGCTGGCTTGCATACTGCCGGTGGCTGCAGATGTCCAACTGGCTTGCATACTGCCGGTGGCTGCAGATGTCCAGCTGGCTTGCATATTGTCAGTGGCTGCAGATGTCCAGATGACTTGCATACTGCCGGTGGCTGCAGATGTCCAACTGGCTTGCATACTGCCGGTGGCTGCAGATGTCCAGCTGGCTTGCATACTGCCGGTGGCTGCAGATGTCCAGCTGGCTTGCATACTGCCGGTGGCTGCAGATGTCCAGCTGGCTTGCATACTGCCGGTGGCTGCAGAAACATTGTGCTAGAGCACCAGTGGCCTTCCTCTACCACAAAACAAGGAGGTCGTTACATTAGTAGTTGTGTGTAAAGGCCCCTTTACAAACTCGGAGATCGTTGGGGGACATTTGAGCGACCATTGAGAGATCACAGGATATTAAGCTTTCTGCAGCATCCATGCACTGAGCGTTTGCTAAATGCTTGCTTTGCGACAAGGAGAGGTCACTGGATATTAAGCCTTAGTTTATACAAATTTATTTTAGCTCGATTGCGAAACAAGTTCTTTCAACTTATATAAATCACTCTCGAGACCTCATTCCTGGTGGAATCCATTGCCACGAGGGAGAGAAGAGGCAACGTGGAATTTAAATGCCTTGCCTCAGGACACAATCGTAACGGCTCCAGCGGGGCTCGAACTCCAGACCTTTCGCACCTGAAGCGAACGCGCATCCACTGCACCATCACGACTTCCATAAGCCTTCTGCAGCATCCATGCACTGAGAGTTTGCTAAATGCTTGCTTTGCGACAAGGAGACATCACAGGATATTAAGCCTTCTGCCGCGTCCATTCACTGAGTTTGCTAAATGCTCGCTTTGCGACAAGGAGAGATCACAGGATATTAAGCCTTCTGCAGCGTCCATTCACTGAGTTTGCTAAATGCTTGCTTTGCGACAAGGAGAGATCACAGGATATTAAGCCTTCTGCAGCGTCCATTCACTGAGTTTGCTAAATGCTCGCTTTGCGACAAGGAGAGATCACAGGATATTAAGCCTTCTGCAGCGTCCATTCACTGAGTTTGCTAAATGCTCGCTTTGCGACAAGGAGAGATCACAGGATATTAAGCTTTCTGCAGCGTCCATGCACTGAGTTTGCTAAATGTTTGCTTTGCGACAAGGAGAGATCACAGGATATTAAGCTTTCTGCAGCGTCCATGCACTGAGAGTTTGCTAAATGCTTGCTTTGCGATAAGGAGAGGTCACTGGATATTAAGCCTTCTGCAGCGTCCATGCACTGAGTTTGCTAAATGCTTGCTTTGCGACAAGGAGAGATCACAGGAAGATGTACAGAGATCACTGAGAAACCATAAAGATCCCTAAGAGATCATTGGGAGATGGATGAGATCATCGATCGCTCCTTGGCCGCTCCTTCAGAGACCATTGAGAGATAGCTACCCTCGGCGATTGTTGAGAGATTGCTTTGGATGGAGCTAAAACCTTGTGCAGACCATGGCGAATGTGTAGATCAATGCAAGAACAGTGAGAGATCATGGATGGAGATTGCTGGGCGCTCATTTAAAGATCAATGACCATTATTTCATCACTCAACGTTCTCTCAACAATCTGTGTAAAGACGGTTTAAACAATCTTTTAATTGAGATCAAACCATTTGTAGCTGTTACAAATGTGCCATTACCGTTACACATGCACATCAGTCGGTAACTTACCTGCACATTGACAAGAACCGTTACACCTGCGCCCAGTTGTAGCCGTTATGACTGTGCCCTTAGAGTGTGTGCCCAGTTGTAGCCATTATGACTGTGCCAATAGTCAAGGCCTTAAATTCCACATTGACTCTTCTCTCTCTATCGTTGCATTGGATTCCATCAGGAGGTCTCGAGAGTGTTTACTATTTGTTAGAGCTTGTTTCGCAATCGAGCTAAAGTAAAAATTTGTATAAACTCAACCATGTTTTACAGATTATACGTGTGGTGACATCATTGATCTGACTGATCAGGACCCCAGTGTACGCTTTGAATCTCCTGTGATCAAGGGAGAGGCCAAAGCAGCCACTTGTTACTGGTTTATTAAGGTAATTAGGAACAATTTATAATGATCAGCTAGTTAAATGTACTCAAAACTCTTTAAATTTATCATATTTTTCGATTAAAACATTTAGTTTTAGTGAAGGAAAGATAAGCCACAAAGCTGTCCGATTAACGCAGTGGTTAGCGCACTCGCTTTTCACCAATGCAACCCGGGTTCGATCCTCGGACTGAGAAGTATGTGAGATGGTACGATGGTCTATGGGCTTTCATTGGTGACCAGATTTACGCTTTCATCCACGGTTGATAGAACTTGCTTCGCAATCGTTAAAGAATCGTCAACGCAATTTATTTTACAACTTATATTAATCACTCTCGTTGGCTCGGATGAAAGCGTAAATGTGGTCATTCGCGTGGGAGGAAATCGGAGAACCCCCATCTGGCGACCACCGTACCATCTCACATACTTCCCGGGCCAAGGGTGGACTCCAGTTTGGATTGGTGAGAAGCGAGTGCGCTAACCACTGCGCTAATCCGACATCGAGACTTTGATTCCATTTTTGTTTTCAATTATTTACATCAACAATTATGTTATATTTCGGGTTTTACGCCTGCATCAGCACCATTTTGGGCTATATCGCCGGTGGGCAGTTTACCTAACAACACCTTTCCTGGGCAGGCTCCAGTGGTTAACCAGTACTTGGGTGCACCAACCTCCGTAAGAAACTGCCAACTTTTTCATATAAATGAAACACGGTCTGAGCGGGGCTCGAACCCGTGACCATCAGTGATGATAGGTTACAGTGGTATACAAGTCAGCGACCGTAACCACTCAACAACGGAGGCGGATAAAATCTAAAATGAGTAATCTCAAGTAACAGTTAACTAAATCAAATTGTAATAATGCTAACTACTCTTCATTCTCCACATAAAATGCTACACTTACAATGGCATGGTTAGTGTTAATTGTTTACAGTCAAATCTGTGTCACCTTGCAGCCTCTATCTGTGATTCCGATTGGCTGGCTACTTACACAGACGCTTGGGGTCTGGACAAGTGGTTTCCCAGCAAACACCTGACGTCATACCAACGTTGGATCAACGTTGGAATTTGGTCGCGACGTCGATCCCCGACATCCATACAACGTCAGGTTACAACGTCAGGTTACGACGTTGATATTCTGACGTCTATCCAATTTGCAAAAACAACCAATATCCAATGTAAATCCAACGTTGGAAAGTAGTTGGATCTCTGACGTTGGATAAACGTTGGTATTCTGACGTCTATCCAGTTTGCAAAAACAACCAATATCTAATGTTAATCCAATGCTGGGGTCTGACGTCTATGCAACGTCTATACAACGTCAAATGTTTGCTGGGTTCGCTTTCAAAACCATATAACACTATAGACTGTAATTAGATATGGACTAAATTCTTTTGTATGTATAGTGTCTAGCCTATGGTCTATCAAAATGTTCTTACATAAATAAAACCAATTGGTTTTGAACCCTAAACAACTAGTCCAGAACCCAAACATGTGTGGCTGCTTCAGACAGGGTTGACTGTATTTCATTTACCTTTGTTTGTTAGAGCCCTGACAACACTAGAATTCTTCTGAACTTTCCCCAATTCAAAATACGTAAACAGGACAAGGAATGCTTGGACGAGGTTGCTGTGAGACATTACCTTCCGGGATTGTTCGGTCACCAGTAAGTACCTTCTATTTACATGACGTCAACCAGTCGTTGGTACGTTGCTGTTACCTTCCTACTGGATAAACCACGTGACTTCAACCAGTCGTTGGTACGTTGCTGTTACCTTCTTACTGGATAAACCACGTGACTTCAACCAGTTGTTGGTACGTTGCTGTTACCTTCTTACTGGATAAACCATGTGACTTCAACCAGTCGTTGGTACGTTGCTGTTACCTTCTTACTGGATAAACCATGTGACTTCAACCAGTTGTTGGTACGTTGCTGTTACCTTCTTACTGGATAAACCATGTGACTTCAACCAGTTGTTGGTACGTTGCTGTTACCTTCTTACTGGATAAACCATGTGACTTCAACCAGTTGTTGGTACGTTGCTGTTACCTTCTTACTGGATAAACCATGTGACTTCAACCAGTTGTTGGTACGTTGTTGTTACCTTCTTACTGGATAAACCATGTGACTTCAACCAGTTGTTGGTACGCTGCTGTTACCTTCTTACTGGATAAACCATGTGACTTCAACCAGTTGTTGGTACGTTGTTGTTACCTTCTTACTGGATAAACCACGTGACTTCAACCAGTTGTTGGTACGTTGCTGTTACCTTCTTACTGGATAAACCACGTGACTTCAACCAGTTGTTGGTACGTTGTTGTTACCTTCTTACTGGATAAACCATGTGACTTTAACCAGTTACAGTTGTTGGTACGTTGCTGTTACCTTCTTACTGGATAAACCACGTGACTTCAACCAGTTGTTGGTACGTTGCTGTTACCTTCTTACTGGATAAACCACGTGACTTCAATCAGTTGTTGGTACGTTGCTGTTACCTTCTTACTGGATAAACCACGTGACTTCAACCAGTTGTTGGTACGTTGCTGTTACCTTCTAACTGGATAAACCATGTGACTTCAACCAGTTGTTGTACGTTACTGTTACCTTCTTACTGGATAAACCATGTGACTTCAACCAGTCGTTGGTACGTTGCTGTTACCTTCTTACTGGATAAACCATGTGACTTCAACCAGTTGTTGGTACGTTGCTGTTACCTTCTTACTGGATAAACCACGTGACTTCAACCAGTCGTTGGTACGTTGCTGTTACCTTCTTACTGGATAAACCACGTGACTTCAACCAGTTGTTGGTACATTGCTGTTACCTTCTTACTGGATAAACCACGTGACTTCAACCAGTCGTTGGTACGTTGCTGTTACCTTCTTACTGGATAAACCATGTGACTTCAACCAGTTGTTGGTACGTTGCTGTTACCTTCTTACTGGATAAACCATGTGACTTCAACCAGTTGTTGTACGTTGCTGTTACCTTCTTACTGGATAAACCATGTGATTTCAACCAGTTGTTGGTACGTTGCTGTTACCTTCTTACTGGATAAACCACGTGACTTCAACCAGTTGTTGGTACGTTGCTGTTACCTTCTTACTGGATAAACCACGTGACTTCAACCAGTTGTTGGTATGTTGTTGTTACCTTCTTACTGGATAAACCATGTGACTTCAACCAGTTGTTGGTATGTTGTTGTTACCTTCTTACTGGATAAACCATGTGACTTCAACCAGTTGTTGGTACGTTGTTGTTACCTTCTTACTGGATAAACCATGTGACTTCAACCAGTTGTTGGTATGTTGTTGTTACCTTCTTACTGGATAAACCATGTGACTTCAACCAGTTGTTGGTACGTTGCTGTTACCTTCTTACTGGATAAACCACGTGACTTCAACCAGTTGTTGGTATGTTGCTGTTACCTTCCTACTGGATAAACCACGTGACTTCAACCAGTTGTTGGTACGTTGCTGTTACCTTCTTACTGGATAAACCACGTGACTTCAACCAGTTGTTGGTACGTTGCTGTTACCTTCTTACTGGATAAACCATGTGACTTCAACCAGTTGTTGGTACGTTGCTGTTACCTTCTTACTGGATAAACCACGTGACTTCAACCAGTTGTTGGTACGTTGCTGTTACCTTCTTACTGGATAAACCATGTGACTTCAACCAGTTGTTGTACGTTGCTGTTACCTTCTTACTGGATAAACCACGTGACTTCAACCAGTCGTTGGTACGTTGCTGTTACCTTCTTACTGGATAAACCATGTGACTTCAACCAGTTGTTGGTACAGTTGTTGGTACGTTGCTGTTACCTTCTTACTGGATAAACCACGTGACTTCAACCAGTCGTTGGTACGTTGCTGTTACCTTCCTACTGGATAAACCACGTGACTTCAACCAGTTGTTGGTACGTTGCTGTTACCTTCTTACTGGATAAACCACGTGACTTCAACCAGTTGTTGGTACGTTGCTGTTACCTTCTTACTGGATAAACCATGTGACTTCAACCAGTTGTTGGTACGTTGCTGTTACCTTCTTACTGGATAAACCACGTGACTTCAACCAGTCGTTGGTACGTTGCTGTTACCTTCCTACTGGATAAACCACGTGACTTCAACCAGTTGTTGGTACGTTGCTGTTACCTTCTTACTGGATAAACCACGTGACTTCAACCAGTCGTTGGTACGTTGCTGTTACCTTCCTACTGGATAAACCACGTGACTTCAACCAGTTGTTGGTACGTTGCTGTTACCTTCTTACTGGATAAACCATGTGACTTCAACCAGTCGTTGGTACGTTGCTGTTACCTTCTTACTGGATAAACCATGTGACTTCAACCAGTTGTTGTACGTTACTGTTACCTTCTTACTGGATAAACCATGTGACTTCAACCAGTCGTTGGTACGTTGCTGTTACCTTCTTACTGGATAAACCATGTGACTTCAACCAGTTGTTGGTACAGTTGTTGGTACGTTGCTGTTACCTTCTTACTGGATAAACCACGTGACTTCAACCAGTCGTTGGTACGTTGCTGTTACCTTCCTACTGGATAAACCACGTGACTTCAACCAGTTGTTGGTACGTTGCTGTTACCTTCTTACTGGATAAACCACGTGACTTCAACCAGTTGTTGGTACGTTGCTGTTACCTTCTTACTGGATAAACCATGTGACTTCAACCAGTCGTTGGTACGTTGCTGTTACCTTCTTACTGGATAAACCATGTGACTTCAACCAGTCGTTGGTACGTTGCTGTTACCTTCTTACTGGATAAACCATGTGACTTCAACCAGTCGTTGGTACGTTGCTGTTACCTTCTTACTGGATAAACCACGTGACTTCAACCAGTCGTTGGTACGTTGCTGTTACCTTCTTACTGGATAAACCATGTGACTTCAACCAGTTGTTGGTACGTTGCTGTTACCTTCTTACTGGATAAACCATGTGACTTCAACCAGTCGTTGGTATGTTGCTGTTACCTTCTTACTGGATAAACCATGTGACTTCAACCAGTCGTTGGTACGTTGCTGTTACCTTCTTACTGGATAAACCATGTGACTTCAACCAGTCGTTGGTACGTTGCTGTTACCTTCTTACTGGATAAACCATGTGACTTCAACCAGTCGTTGGTACGTTGCTGTTACCTTCTTACTGGATAAACCATGTGACTTCAACCAGTCGTTGGTACGTTGCTGTTACCTTCTTACTGGATAAACCATGTGACTTCAACCAGTCGTTGGTACGTTGCTGTTACCTTCTTACTGGATAAACCATGTGACTTCAACCAGTCGTTGGTACGTTGCTGTTACCTTCTTACTGGATAAACCACGTGACTTCAACCAGTCGTTGGTACGTTGCTGTTACCTTCTTACTGGATAAACCATGTGACTTCAACCAGTTGTTGGTACGTTGCTGTTACCTTCTTACTGGATAAACCATGTGACTTCAACCAGTCGTTGGTACGTTGCTGTTACCTTCTTACTGGATAAACCATGTGACTTCAACCAGTCGTTGGTACGTTGCTGTTACCTTCTTACTGGATAAACCACGTGACTTCAACCAGTCGTTGGTACGTTGCTGTTACCTTCTTACTGGATAAACCACGTGACTTCAACCAGTCGTTGGTACGTTGCTGTTACCTTCTTACTGGATAAACCATGTGACTTCAACCAGTTGTTGGTACGTTGCTGTTACCTTCTTACTGGATAAACCATGTGACTTCAACCAGTTGTTGGTACGTTGCTGTTACCTTCTTACTGGATAAACCATGTGACTTCAACCAGTTGTTGGTACGTTGCTGTTACCTTCTTACTGGATAAACCACGTGACTTCAACCAGTTGTTGGTACGTTGCTGTTACCTTCTTACTGGATAAACCATGTGACTTCAACCAGTTGTTGGTACGTTGCTGTTACCTTCTTACTGGATAAACCATGTGACTTCAACCAGTTGTTGGTACGTTGCTGTTACCTTCTTACTGGATAAACCATGTGACTTCAACCAGTTGTTGGTACGTTGCTGTTACCTTCTTACTGGATAAACCATGTGACTTCAACCAGTCGTTGGTACGTTGCTGTTACCTTCTTACTGGATAAACCACGTGACTTCAACCAGTCGTTGGTACGTTGCTGTTACCTTCTTACTGGATAAACCACGTGACTTCAACCAGTTGTTGGTACGTTGCTGTTACCTTCTTACTGGATAAACCATGTGACTTCAACCAGTTGTTGGTACGTTGCTGTTACCTTCTTACTGGATAAACCACGTGACTTCAACCAGTTGTTGTACGTTGCTGTTACCTTCTTACTGGATAAACCATGTGACTTCAACCAGTCGTTGGTACGTTGCTGTTACCTTCTTACTGGATAAACCATGTGACTTCAACCAGTTGTCGTTGGTACGTTGCTGTTACCTTCTTACTGGATAAACCACGTGACTTCAACCAGTCGTTGGTACGTTGCTGTTACCTTCCTACTGGATAAACCACGTGACTTCAACCAGTTGTTGGTACGTTGCTGTTACCTTCTTACTGGATAAACCACGTGACTTCAACCAGTTGTTGGTACGTTGCTGTTACCTTCTTACTGGATAAACCATGTGACTTCAACCAGTTGTTGGTACATTGCTGTTACCTTCTTACTGGATAAACCACGTGACTTCAACCAGTCGTTGGTACGTTGCTGTTACCTTCCTACTGGATAAACCACGTGACTTCAACCAGTTGTTGGTACGTTGCGGTTACCTTCTTACTGGATAAACCACGTGACTTCAACCAGTCGTTGGTACGTTGCTGTTACCTTCCTACTGGATAAACCACGTGACTTCAACCAGTTGTTGGTACGTTGCTGTTACCTTCTTACTGGATAAACCATGTGACTTCAACCAGTCGTTGGTACGTTGCTGTTACCTTCTTACTGGATAAACCATGTGACTTCAACCAGTTGTTGTACGTTACTGTTACCTTCTTACTGGATAAACCATGTGACTTCAACCAGTCGTTGGTACGTTGCTGTTACCTTCTTACTGGATAAACCATGTGACTTCAACCAGTTGTTGGTACATTGCTGTTACCTTCTTACTGGATAAACCTCGTGACTTCAACCAGTTGTTGGTACGTTGCTGTTACCTTCTTACTGGATACACCACGTGACTTCAACCAGTCGTTGGTACGTTGCTGTTACCTTCCTACTGGATAAACCACGTGACTTCAACCAGTCGTTGGTACGTTGCTGTTACCTTCTTACTGGATAAACCATGTGACTTCAACCAGTCGTTGGTACGTTGCTGTTACCTTCTTACTGGATAAACCATGTGACTTCAACCAGTCGTTGGTACGTTGCTGTTACCTTCTTACTGGATAAACCATGTGACTTCAACCAGTCGTTGGTACGTTGCTGTTACCTTCTTACTGGATAAACCATGTGACTTCAACCAGTCGTTGGTATGTTGCTGTTACCTTCTTACTGGATAAACCATGTGACTTTAACCAGTCGTTGGTACGTTGCTGTTACCTTCTTACTGGATCAACCATGTGACTTCAACCAGTCGTTGGTACGTTGCTGTTACCTTCTTACTGGATAAACCATGTGACTTCAACCAGTCGTTGGTATATTGCTGTTACCTTCTTACTGGATAAACCATGTGACTTTAACCAGTCGTTGGTACGTTGCTGTTACCTTCTTACTGGATCAACCATGTGACTTCAACCAGTCGTTGGTACGTTGCTGTTACCTTCTTACTGGATAAACCATGTGACTTCAACCAGTCGTTGGTACGTTGCTGTTACCTTCTTACTGGATAAACCATGTGACTTCAACCAGTTGTTGGTACGTTGCTGTTACCTTCTTACTGGATAAACCATGTGACTTCAACCAGTCGTTGGTACGTTGCTGTTACCTTCTTACTGGATAAACCATGTGACTTCAACCAGTCGTTGGTACGTTGCTGTTACCTTCTTACTGGATAAACCATGTGACTTCAACCAGTTGTTGGTACGTTGCTGTTACCTTCTTACTGGATAAACCATGTGACTTCAACCAGTCGTTGGTACGTTGCTGTTACCTTCTTACTGGATAAACCATGTGACTTCAACCAGTCGTTGGTACGTTGCTGTTACCTTCTTACTGGATAAACCATGTGACTTCAACCAGTCGTTGGTACGTTGCTGTTACCTTCTTACTGGATAAACCATGTGACTTCAACCAGTGTTGTACGTTGCTGTTACCTTCTTACTGGATAAACCATGTGACTTCAACCAGTCGTTGGTACGTTGCTGTTACCTTCTTACTGGATAAACCATGTGACTTCAACCAGTCGTTGGTATGTTGCTGTTACCTTCTTACTGGATAAACCATGTGACTTTAACCAGTCGTTGGTACGTTGCTGTTACCTTCTTACTGGATCAACCACGTGACTTCAACCAGTCGTTGGTACGTTGCTGTTACCTTCTTACTGGATAAACCACGTGACTTCAACCAGTCGTTGGTACGTTGCTGTTACCTTCTTACTGGATAAACCATGTGACTTCAACCAGTTGTTGGTACGTTGCTGTTACCTTCTTACTGGATAAACCATGTGACTTCAACCAGTTGTTGGTACGTTGCTGTTACCTTCTTACTGGATAAACCATGTGACTTCAACCAGTTGTTGTACGTTACTGTTACCTTCTTACTGGATAAACCATGTGACTTCAACCAGTTGTTGGTACGTTGCTGTTACCTTCTTACTGGATAAACCATGTGACTTCAACCAGTTGTTGGTACGTTGCTGTTACCTTCTTACTGGATAAACCATGTGACTTCAACCAGTTGTTGTATGTTGTTGTTACCTTCTTACTGGATAAACCATGTGACTTCAACCAGTTGTTGGTACGTTGCTGTTACCTTCTTACTGGATAAACCACGTGACTTCAACCAGTTGTTGGTACGTTGCTGTTACCTTCTTACTGGATAAACCATGTGACTTCAACCAGTTGTTTTATGTTGTTGTTACCTTCTTACTGGATAAACCATGTGACTTCAACCAGTTGTTGGTACATTGCTGTTACCTTCTTACTGGATAAACCATGTGACTTCAACCAGTTGTTGGTACATTGCTGTTACCTTCTTACTGGATAAACCATGTGACTTCAACCAGTCGTTGGTACGTTGCTGTTACCTTCTTACTGGATAAACCATGTGACTTCAACCAGTCGTTGGTACATTGCTGTTACCTTCTTACTGGATAAACCATGTGACTTCAGCCAGTTGTTGGTACGTTGCTCTTACCTTTTTACAGATATTGATACTATTGTATGGTTATGTTACCTGTGTACTGGATAACCCACAGTACTTCAACCTGTGGCTGATATGTTTATTTTTCAGACACTGTGGCAATGTGTTCAAGCAGTCGCTGGTACGTGTATGTTTATTTTTCAGACACTGTGGCAGTGTGTTCAAGCAGACGGTTCAAAGTGAGAGTAATATTATTGCGTTTAGCTTCACGCAAACTCCATCAACTGGCTCTATATCCAATTTTGTAGCCAAGGCAACATTTAAACACGGTGTGTATTTACATCGTTTGAATGAATTCCACTACAGCAATCAGCTAAGTTATTGTAAACTTCACTTCATTATAATCATATGTCTAACTCTGGTCAAACTCCACTAAGTTATTACATGTGTAACCTTCACCTCAGTATACACATATGTCTAACTCTGGTCAAACTCCACTAAGTTATTGTAACCATCACCTCAGTATACACATATGTGTAACTCTGGACAAACTCCACTAAGTTATTACATGTGTAACCTTCACCTCAGTATACACATATGTCTAACTCTGGTCAAACTCCACTAAGTTATTACATGTATAACCATCATCTCAGTATACACATATGTGTAACTCTGGACAAACTCCACTAAGTTATTACATGTGTAACCATCACCTCAGTATACACATATGTCTAACTCTGGTCAAACATTCATGACAATACGTGCCCCCTGGCATTCAAGATGTTTTAAAACATTTATGACAATTAAAATGACACATGTTGATTACCATGAAGCCCATAGAGTTTTCGACAGTTAATCGGTCCTTTAATTTGATTTATTTGACTCCAGTTCTACAATGAGTGACATCGGTGAGTTACTGCCCCTGACTACTCCCTAAGCAATGAGAGACATCGGTGAGTTACTGCCCCTGAATACTCCCTAAGCAATGAGAGACATCGGTGAGTTCCCTGAATACTCCCTAAGCAATGAGAGACATCGGTGAGTTACTGCCCCTGAATACTCCATAAGCAATGAGTGACATCGGTGAGTTACTGCCCCTGACTACTCCCTAAGCAATGAGAGATATCGGTGAGTTACTGCCCCTGAATACTGCCCCTAAAAGTAGATAGGTCCTATTAAGTGTTTTCCTCTGTTTTTATCGTTTATTCCTTTGCACAACATGCTAGCATTGTTATTCCACTATCGTTTTTTATGATTATTATATTACTATATCTCAACAGATCGCGTACAGTATATACAATGGGTACTTATTTGTAAAACAATGCTATCAGTTAATTAACATGATTTTGATAAAATCACAATTATCATACCGCAACATCTGATTAGGGAACAACGGTAGAAGCAAAGGATTCTAACTAAAAGGACCTATTCACATTTTGGAATAAATCAGACTTTATCTGCCAAGGGAGGTAATAGAAAATTAGAGATGTCTCTCATTCTTAAGATGTCAGCGAGCTATCAGTCTAAAAAACAGCATTTTTATTTATCTTTCTTTTGACAGAGGACACGTATTGCTATAATTTCATGGACAGTGAATATAGCTACAATGGTAAGGTTAACTATGCCGAGGACTCCACCCCCTGCCTGCATTGGGACAAAGTCACCCACTGCCCGTACTATCGGTTCGACGGCAAGTAAGCATCTATTATACGCTATATAGGCATACACACTGTACAGTCAAACCTGTGTTAGTGGTCACCTCCATTAAGCAGCCAACCTGTATTAAGCAAACAGTTTCCAGATTCCCAAAATGTTGGTTTATTATACATTTGACCTCTATTAAGCAGCCACCTGTGCTAAGCAGCCACTTTCTGTGATTCCCTTCTTGTCTGGCTGCTTAAGACAGGTTTGACTGTACTAACAATAATAATTATAATAAAGACTTACAGTCAAACCTGTGTTAAGCAGCCAGCCAAAGGAGTCGCAGAAAGTGGCTGCTTAGCACAGGTGGCTGCTTAATAGAGGTCAAATGTATAATAAAACAACAAATTGGCAATCTGGAAAGTGGCTGCTTCATACATATTGGTTGCTTAATAGAGGTGCCCACTAACACAGGTTTGACTGTATATACTTAGATAATTAACGAGAGAACTAATTTGAATAATTAAGTCAATCTACCATGAGGGCCTTAACAAATTAAAACATGAAATAGCATAATGAAACATGTACGCAATGATAAGACTGGCATGGAAAATACCGGTAAGCTGCAAGCTGCAAGAGCTAAATACATGTATTTATGTCCTGCTCGTTGTCTAGCATAGGATGTGATAGGCTCAGTGGAACTCTGATGGGAGAATGAAACAATAAAACCTGAATGGTTGGAAAAGGACATTTTTATTAAAATGTCAGAAAACAATAAATATTTACAACAGTAGTTCTACAATGTAGTAAGTACAGATTATACTAAAACGAACTACTGCTAATGATTTGCCCAAGGCTAATACAGATTGTTTCAGATAGCCATATCTGGGCAAACCAAAAACCGCCAAAGAGAAACCGCCCAGATGTATAAGTATAGTTTATCAGTCAATTGTTCCTAGCAGGGAACTAGTAGATATATATATATATGGTCCTCTCTACATCCGAATGTTTGGCTTAAACAGCCTTTTTCAAGGAAAACAAAAATCATCCGGCTAATGCATTGTCTTTAAGATTATTATGAATCAATTGGATAATGACGTCATGACATCATTTCCTCATGTGCAATGTCTGGCGTCATATTACACTGAATATATGCTGGGAGCCCACTGTCCTTCACATTGCAGCCCTTTTGTCATCAAGTTCTATATTTCAGAGATATTGACAAGAACTTGGAAAGTAATTATTGTCGAAATCCAGACAGGTCAAAAGGCCCGTGGTGTTATGTCGAGTCTGAGGGGTGTGTCAGAAGTTTCTGTGACGCTTGTAACTTTGGTAAGAAATCTTATTTTAAACTTGTTCAAAGAGTATCAGGGATCATTCTAGAGGGCGATGTGGGCGAAATAGTCGCCCTTCTTCCTAAAAAAATATTTTCGTTGAAAGTTTATTATGTATAATGCAAAATGTCATACATGTATTAATTCCAGATATACTCCAGGGTTCATTCTAGGTCAGAATTGTTGGGAGAAATGAGAAAGCGCGTGATCGCTTCCTTAAATGGTGTTCTTTAATATACTTCTGCAAAATAGGGTTAAAATGCACAGTACAACCATTAAACACAACATTTGAATAGAAGGAGTGCTTTATAATGGGCCAGTGTATCTTACTAGACACAATTTTGTTTGAAATCGTTTTTTTGTTGTTTTTTTTTAGGGAGAAGTCAGGGTCACTAGGGCGACAATTTCGCCCTCTAGAATGACCCCTGCTTGACACTATGCATACACAAACTACACACTATGCATGTTATCAAAATGTTCTTAAATAAAATTAAAAAATTGGTTTTGAACCGGAAATCACTTTTCCAGACCCCCAAGCGTCTGTGATAGCTTGTAGCCCAATCCTTTTGCACTTTAAAAATGTCATGTGTATGTATATTATCAGGTTTTATGTACATTATAAATGTGTGATATGTAATTGTAAATTGTTTAGTTTAAACTTTATTTATTTTACAACGATTGCGATACAAGTTTTAACAACTTATATTAATCACTCTTGTTGAAAGCGTATATGTGGTCATTGGTGTGGGAGGAAACCGGAGTACCCGGAGAAAACCCACCTGTCCGATCTGGCGACCACCGTACCATCTCACAAACTTCCCGGGCCGAGGATCGAACCTGGGTCACATTGGTGAGAAGTGTAAATTGTATTCGTCATTATGAAAATAAAATGCAATAAAATATTATTAAATTGAAAAAAAGCGTCTGTGCCGGCCAGAACAACAAATGAACAAATGCAATTCATTTAAAGCGACATTACATCGCAAAAAGCAAATAAAATGCATTTGTTCACGTATAAATGCATTGATACTACAAATTCTATTGAATACATCGAACACCAACATTGATTCAATAAACAGTGTGTTTGTGGTATACAAACTTTCAAAGTGATAGAAGGATTTCATATAACGGTCATCCAGGCTCCTGTATTGAAGTCAATACTAAACATTCGATACTTTCGTTTAGAGATAATTTAATTAAGATTGGTATGCATTAGGCATACATGTGAGATATCACGGTAAATACGGTACGTAGCATAACTCATGTTATTCAGGATAAATGCGTTGTATTACGCATTAATATCGACCCTATTTACATTATCTTGTTATGTCAACAAACTGTGTATACGACGTTTATTTGTTGAAATACTCAGTTTTTGATGCAAATATTTGGCGGAAAAATTATACCATATAATAGGAAATTACATTCTGCAGACGTTTTACCAATGTAGTGTCGCTTTAAGAAACAATAGAAATTGACATGGAATTAATAAGTAATGACATATATAGCCTCTTTAATATATTTACATATTTTCAGGTGTATGTAAAAATTTAAAGAGCAAATGTGATACATTAATTAAAGATGATCCTACTTATTGTACAAGCAACACTAACGCCCGTCGAGATTGCCGGAAGTCATGTGGTCATTGCGCCAACCACAAGCCTTTACCAAGTGGTAAGAAACATTTAAATTAGTAATATCAACGCGGGTACTATTTTGCTAATTTTGTCGAGAGATTTTAGTGTCTATTCAATGAAGGGATTTTAAGTTTCTACAATTGTCTTAGCTTAATTTATACAAATTTATTTAAGCTTTAATTGTCTTAGCTTAATTTATACAAATTTATTTAAGCTCGACTGCGAAACAAGTTCCTATAACTTATATTAATTACTCCGGAGACATCATTGTTGATGAGGCTCCACTATCGTGGTAGATGGTGAAATATTTGTATGCTACAAATTTTACGATGCGAGAATCATACATGTTCATGAAACAAGAAGCTATTAGCAACACAATGTGGATCTGTTATTATCTGTTGAACGTGAACGATAACAAACTAATAATTACAGCTGTACAGAAATTCATTAAGGTTGTAAAACAACAAATAAATTGCCTATTTAATACATAGTAAAAACATACAGTCTGTTCATTTACATTTCCAATCTTTCATTTCTTCTGATACCACATCCACTGTGAATAGGTATTCAAATCAGCCTGAAACACACCAAGAATATTTCAAATTTTATGTTTCAAATAGCCAGTGCTCACCTGTGAATAATGTCACTGTGTTTACACACTGTATTCCTCCGCCAAATAATACAGTATACCAACCCTCAGTTTGCAATGGCCTGAATTCTCATACCACATCTTATCTACACATCAACTAGTCTGAAGTCTTCTCAAGTCACATAATTTCTCGAAAAACATAAAAACTATACACTGCCTGTCATGAAAATGCATTTCTACCAAAAAGAAAAATTTACTATATTAGTTATTGGGACTACATTCGAGTGGACTTCTGCCTATTTACGTATATATACAACCTTAAGCATTCAAAACGTTTTAACTACTAATATATTGCACATCAACATGAGGGGGTGGGCACAACAACACGAGGGGGTGGGTACATCAACACGAGGGGGTGGGCACATCAACACGAGGGGGTGGGCACATCAACATGAGGGGGGTGGGCACATCAACACGAGGGGGTGGGTACATCAACGTGAGTGGGTGGGCACATCAACACGAGGGGGTGGGCACATCAACATGAGGGGTTATACCTCTACTACGACATATTCATTATTATTTACACTAAACTTGTTATTACATGTATATACATGAAATATAATTACGCCTATTCAGTTTTATGATTAATTTCACTGGGGGGGGAGGGGGGGGTCATTTACTAATGTTGATAGAATGTGTGGCCCAACCCATTTGCTTTCATTTGTGTATCAATCTTTGTATTGTTAGTTTATACAAATTTATTTTAGCTCAATTGCGAAACAAGTTCTTACAACTTATATTAATCACTCTCGAGACCTCATTCCTGATGAAATCCATCGCCACGAGGGAGAGAGAAGAGGCAACATGGAATTTAAATGCCTTGCCTAAGGGCACAATCGTAACGGCTCCAGTCGGGTTCGAACTCCAGACCATCGCATCCACTGCACTATCACGTTATCAACTGTCTGTAAAAAGAATGAGGCAACGTAGAAATTAAATGCCTTGCCTAAGGGCACAATTGTAACGGCTGCAGCAGGGCTCGAACTCTGGACCTTTCGCACCTGAAGCGAATGTGCATCCACTGCACCTGAAGCGAACGTGCATCCACTGAGCTATCACAATTGATATCTGATAACTGATAACTGATTGACATTTCACTTTCCCAATCTCAATTTAATTTAATGTTGATATAATCCTGCAGTGATGGAGACATTTTGTTCTGCGCCGGTCCTTCCTTCGGATGCCAAGGAGATGATTCTCAATGAAACGTATACGGTTGGACAGAAGGTTACTATCCAGTGCAACTCGAACTCAGACGTACAGGATGTCACGTGTCTAACCGATGGAACCTGGACATCACTAAAGTTTGTCTGTGGAAGTTAGTTGATACATCATTGAATTCACTAGAAATTAATTGATATTTCTTTGAATTTGACTGTAGAAATTAATTGATATTTCTTTGAACTTGACTAGAAATTAATTGATATTTCTTTGAACTTGACTGTAGAAATTAATTGATATTTCTTTGAACTTGACTGTAGAAATTAATTGATTATTTCTTTGAACTTGAGTAGAAATTAATCGATATTTCTTTGAACTTGACTGTAGAATTGATATTCCTTTGAATTTGTATATGGAAAATAGTTGATCCATTAGTGAATTTTTCTCGTAGGGCTATTGATACGTTATTAATTTGGTAAATAATGAGAACATGCTATTTCATATGTTGAAATCGTTTCCATGACTATCTGTATCGTCTTGCTTTTTTGCAGCGTGTAAACACGGCTGGAGACAGTTCGGTTCACATTGTTACAAACTGTTTAACAAACTGAAGACAAAGAAAGATGCGGCGTCGAAATGTAGCGCTGAGTGTAACGGGTGTAAGTTACTCAAAGAAAATCAGTCGAACCACGCCTTCGTCACCAGTCTTATCAAGCAGATTGGGTAATATTTGAGCATATTATTTATGTACGCTATATATCAATATATCCAATGCTTGTTTATAGTTATACTGCGGAGGAATTTCGCTGCTGCCGACCGGTATAGCGATTTCGTGCCAGAATTTTGCAAGCCTTTGTGATTGGGCCGGGATCTTTGGACTTGACTGTAGAAGTTAATTGATATTTCTTTGAACTTCTCTGTTGAAGTTAATTGATATTTCTTTGAATTTGACGGTAGAAATTAATTGATATTTCTTTGAACTTGTCTGTAGAAATTAATTGATATTTCTTTGAACTTGACTAGAAATTAATTGATATTTCGTTGAACTTGACTGTAGAAATTAATTGATATTTCTTTGAATTTGACTAGAAATTAATTGATATTTCTTTGAACTTGACTAGAAATTAATTGATATTTCTTTGAATTTGACTATAGAAGTTAATTGATATTTCTTTGGACTTGACTAGAAATTAATTGATATTTCTTTGAATTTGACTGTAGATGTTAATTGATATTTCTTTGGACTTGGCTGTAGAAATTAATTGATATTTCGTTGAACTTGACTGTAGAAATTAATTGATATTTCTTTGAATTTGACTAGAAATTAATTGATATTTCTTTGAACTTGACTGTAGAAGTTAATTGATATTTCTTTGAATTTGACTGTAGAAGTTAATTGATATTTCTTTGAACTTGGAACGACCGGCCATCGTGGCGAGCGCTACTTATAGCCATATGAAGAAACAAAATAAAGTAGGTTAGCTCGATACTTTGCCTGGAATCATGTTGTGTTTTGCAAAATTATACTGAGGAAAAAAATACCTTACAAATTATTTCTTGTCTACCAAAACTATTACAAGACACCTTTCTCAAATTACAAAAGAATTATTCTCATAGTGAAACACATGCCTACAAATTCAAATAAAACATCATTTATACATGTATAGGATATAAACTAGATTTTGGTTTCAAGGGGATTGTGCACGCCAGTGTGGATGAGATTAACCAGGGTGGAAGACACAAGTCAATACTCCTGGGGCGATGGTAATACAGACCTCACATGGACTAACTGGGCCACAGGTATGAGATGTTTATGTGAACCGTTATCGTGGTAGTCTATGTATTAAGTATATTGTAAGTCTGTTGGAGCAAACATATCCCAGGATACCTTCTCTGTTGGGGGATATCAGCACACATATCCCGGGATACCGTCTCTGTTGGAGGCTATCAGCAAACATATCCCAGGATACCGTCTCTGTTGGAGGCTATCAGCAAACATATCCCGGGATACCGTCTCTATTGGGGGCTATCAGCACACATATCCCGGGATACCGTCTCTGTTGGAGGCTATCAGTAAACATATTCTGGGATACCGTCTCTGTTGGGGGCTATCAGCACACATATCCCGGGATACCGTCTCTGTTGGAGGCTATCAGTAAACATATTCCGGGATACCGTCTCTGTTGGAGGCAATCAGCAAACATATCCCGGGATACCATCTCTATTGGAGGCTATCAGTAAACATATCCCGGGATACCGTCTCTATTGGGGGCTATCAGTAAACATATTCCGGGATACCGTCTCTGTTGGAGGCTATCAGTAAACATATTCCGGGATACCGTCTCTGTTGGAGGCAATCAGCAAACATATCCCGGGATACCATCTCTGTTGGAGGCTATCAGTAAACATATCCCAGTATACCGTCTCTGTTGGAGGCTATCAGCAAACATATCCCGGGATACCGTCTCTGTTGGGGGCTATCAGTAAACATATCCCGGGATACCGTCTCTGTTGGGGGCTATCAGTAAACATATCCCGGGATACCGTATGTCGGGGCTATCAGTAAACATATCCCGGGATACCGTATGTTGGGGGCTATCAGTAAACATATACCGTCTCCGAGATCAGTATCCATGAATTGTGGGTAAATGTCATCTAGATGCTGAAACCTCCTCATGTTTGACGTTCATATACAAGTAAATTACTTTAAAATGATATCACCATATCCGGAAGAAAGGTTATCTCCCTTTATAAACAGTGTATATAGAGCTACATATTGTTTAGATTTATCTCCCTTTATTAAGAGCTTATATAGAGATACATTTTATTGTTTCGATTTATCTCCCTTTATAAACATCATATTTATTGTTTCGATTGATCTCCCTTTATAAACAGCATTATAGATCTACAGCCATTTTGTTTGATATTCTTGAAATTGTTGAATTATTACAAATTTATTCACCTATGCACTTACGTTTATACACATACGCTAATGGTTATTGTGCACATACGCTAATGGTTATTGTGCACATACGCTAATGGTTATTGTGCACACACGCTAATGGTTATTGTGCACACACGCTAATGGTTATTGTGCACATATGCTAATGGTTAGTGTGCACATATGTTAATGGTTATTGTGCACACACGCTAATGGTTATTGTGCACACACGCTAATGGTTATTGTGCACATATGCTAATGGTTATTGTGCACATATGCTAATGGTTATTGTGCACACATGCTAATGGTTATTGTGCACATATGCACACATGCTAATGGTTATTGTGCACATATGCTAATGGTTATTGTGCACACATGCTAATGGTAATTGTGCACATACGCTAATGGTTATTGTGCACACACGCTAATGGTTATTGTGCACATATGCTAATGGTTATTGTGCACACATGCTAATGGTTATTGTGCACACACGCTAATGGTTATTGTGCACATATGCTAATGGTTATTGTGCACATATGCTAATGGTTATTGTGCACATATGCTAATGGTTATTGTGCACACAAGCTAATGGTTATTGTGCACATATGCTAATGGTTATTGTGCACATATGCTAATGGTTATTGTGCACATATGCTAATGGTTATTGTGCACATATGCTAATGGTTATTGTGCACACACGCTAATGGTTATTGTGCACACACGCTAATGGTTATTGTGCACATATGCTAATGGTTATTGTGCACATATGCTAATGGTTATTGTGCACACACGCTAATGGTTATTGTGCACACACGCTAATGGTTATTGTGCACACACGCTAATGGTTATTGTGCACACACGCTAATGGTTATTGTGCACATATGCTAATGGTTATTGTGCACACACGCTAATGGTTATTGTGCACACACGCTAATGGTTATTGTGCACACACGCTAATGGTTATTGTGCACACACGCTAATGGTTATTGTGCACACACGCTAATGGTTATTGTGCACATATGCTAATGGTTATTGTGCACACATGCTAATGGTTATTGTGCACACATGCTAATGGTTATTGTGCACATATGCTAATGGTTATTGTGCACACACGCTAATGGTTATTGTGCACATATGCTAATGGTTATTGTGCACATATGCTAATGGTTATTGTGCACACACGCTAATGGTTATTGTGCACACACGCTAATGGTTATTGTGCACATATGCTAATGGTTATTGTGCACACACGCTAATGGTTATTGTGCACATAAGCTAATGGTTATTGTGCACATATGCTAATGGTTATTGTGCACACACGCTAATGGTTATTGTGCACATACGCTAATGGTTATTGTGCACACACGCTAATGGTTATTGTGCACATATGCTAATGGTTATTGTGCACATATGCACACACGCTAATGGTTATTGTGCACACACGCTAATGGTTATTGTGCACACACGCTAATGGTTATTGTGCACACACGCTAATGGTTATTGTGCACACACGCTAATGGTTATTGTGCACACACGCTAATGGTTATTGTGCACATATGCTAATGGTTATTGTGCACACACGCTAATGGTTATTGTGCACATATGCTAATGGTTATTGTGCACATATGCTAATGGTTATTGTGCACACACGCTAATGGTTATTGTGCACACATGCTACTGGTTATTGTGCACACACGCTAATGGTTATTGTGCACATATGCTAATGGTTATTGTGCACACAAGCTAATGGTTATTGTGCACATATGCTAATGGTTATTGTGCACATACGCTAATGGTTATTGTGCACACACGCTAATGGTTATTGTGCACATATGCTAATGGTTATTGTGCACATATGCACACACGCTAATGGTTATTGTGCACACACGCTAATGGTTATTGTGCACACACGCTAATGGTTATTGTGCACACACGCTAATGGTTATTGTGCACACACGCTAATGGTTATTGTGCACACACGCTAATGGTTATTGTGCACATATGCACACATGCTAATGGTTATTGTGCACATATGCTAATGGTTATTGTGCACATATGCTAATGGTTATTGTGCACATATGCTAATGGTTATTGTGCACATATGCTAATGGTTATTGTGCACACACGCTAATGGTTATTGTGCACATATGCTAATGGTTATTGTGCACACACGCTAATGGTTATTGTGCACATATGCTAATGGTTATTGTGCACATACGCTAATGGTTATTGTGCACATATGCTAATGGTTATTGTGCACACACGCTAATGGTTATTGTGCACACACGCTAATGGTTATTGTGCACACACGCTAATGGTTATTGTGCACATATGCACACACGCTAATGGTTATTGTGCACACACGCTAATGGTTATTGTGCACACACGCTAATGGTTATTGTGCACACACGCTAATGGTTATTGTGCACATACGCTAATGGTTATTGTGCACACACGCTAATGGTTATTGTGCACATATGCACACACGCTAATGGTTATTGTGCACACACGCTAATGGTTATTGTGCACACACGCTAATGGTTATTGTGCACAAACGCTAATGGTTATTGTGCACACACGCTAATGGTTATTGTGCACACACGCTAATGGTTATTGTGCACACACGCTAATGGTTATTGTGCACACACGCTAATGGTTATTGTGCACACACGCTAATGGTTATTGTGCACACACGCTAATGGTTATTGTGCACACAAGCTAATGGTTATTGTGCACACATGCTAATGGTTATTGTGCACACACGCTAATGGTTATTGTGCACACAAGCTAATGGTTATTGTGCACACAAGCTAATGGTTATTGTGCACATATGCTAATGGTTATTGTGCACACACGCTAATGGTTATTGTGCACACAAGCTAATGGTTATTGTGCACACAAGCTAATGGTTATTGTGCACATATGCTAATGGTTATTGTGCACACATGCTAATGGTTATTGTGCACACAAGCTAATGGTTATTGTGCACACACGCTAATGGTTATTGTGCACACACGCTAATGGTTATTGTGCACACAAGCTAATGGTTATTGTGCACATATGCTAATGGTTATTGTGCACACAAGCTAATGGTTATTGTGCACATATGCTAATGGTTATTGTGCACATATGCTAATGGTTATTGTGCACATATGCTAATGGTTATTGTGCACATATGCTAATGGTTATTGTGCACACAAGCTAATGGTTATTGTGCACATATGCTAATGGTTATTGTGCACATATGCTAATGGTTATTGTGCACATATGCTAATGGTTATTGTGCACATATGCTAATGGTTATTGTGCACATATGCTAATGGTTATTGTGCACACACGCTAATGGTTATTGTGCACATATGCACACACGCTAATGGTTATTGTGCACACACGCTAATGGTTATTGTGCACACACGCTAATGGTTATTGTGCACACATGCTAATGGTTATTGTGCACATATGCTAATGGTTATTGTGCACACAAGCTAATGGTTATTGTGCACATATGCTAATGGTTATTGTGCACATATGCTAATGGTTATTGTGCACATATGCTAATGGTTATTGTGCACATATGCTAATGGTTATTGTGCACACACGCTAATGGTTATTGTGCACATATGCACACACGCTAATGGTTATTGTGCACACACGCTAATGGTTATTGTGCACATATGCTAATGGTTATTGTGCACATATGCTAATGGTTATTGTGCACACACGCTAATGGTTATTGTGCACACATGCTAATGGTTATTGTGCACACATGCTAATGGTTATTGTGCACATATGCACATACGCTAATGGTTATTGTGCACATATGCACACACGCTAATGGTTATTGTGCACACAAGCTAATGGTTATTGTGCACATATGCTAATGGTTATTGTGCACACACGCTAATGGTTATTGTGCACATATGCACACACGCTAATGGTTATTGTGCACATATGCTAATGGTTATTGTGCACATATGCTAATGGTTATTGTGCACACACGCTAATGGTTATTGTGCACATATGCACACACGCTAATGGTTATTGTGCACACACGCTAATGGTTATTGTGCACATATGCTAATGGTTATTGTGCACATATGCTAATGGTTATTGTGCACACATGCTAATGGTTATTGTGCACACACGCTAATGGTTATTGTGCACATATGCACACACGCTAATGGTTATTGTGCACACACACGCTAATGGTTATTGTGCACACACGCTAATGGTTATTGTGCACATATGCTAATGGTTATTGTGCACATATGCACACACGCTAATGGTTATTGTGCACATATGCTAATGGTTATTGTGCACACATGCTAATGGTTATTGTGCACATATGCTAATGGTTATTGTGCACATATGCTAATGGTTATTGTGCACATATGCACACACGCTAATGGTTATTGTGCACACAAGCTAATGGTTATTGTGCACACATGCTAATGGTTATTGTGCACATATGCTAATGGTTATTGTGCACATACGCTAATGGTTATTGTGCACACACGCTAATGGTTATTGTGCACACACGCTAATGGTTATTGTGCACACAAGCTAATGGTTATTGTGCACACACGCTAATGGTTATTGTGCACACACGCTAATGGTTATTGTGCACACACGCTAATGGTTATTGTGCACATATGCTAATGGTTATTGTGCACACATGCTAATGGTTATTGTGCACATATGCTAATGGTTATTGTGCACACACGCTAATGGTTATTGTGCACATATGCTGATGGTTATTGTGCACATATGCTAATGGTTATTGTGCACATATGCTAATGGTTATTGTGCACACACGCTAATGGTTGTTGTGCACACACGCTAATGGTTATTGTGCACACACGCTAATGGTTATTGTGCACACACGCTAATGGTTATTGTGCACACACGCTAATGGTTATTGTGCACACACGCTAATGGTTATTGTGCACACACGCTAATGGTTATTGTGCACATATGTTAATGGTTATTGTGCACATATGCTAATGGTTATTGTGCACATACGCTAATGGTTATTGTGCACATATGTTAATGGTTATTGTGCACATATGCTAATGGTTATTGTGCACATACGCTAATGGTTATTGTGCACATATGCTAATGGTTATTGTGCACATACGCTAATGGTTATTGTGCACACACGCTAATGGTTATTGTGCACACACGCTAATGGTTATTGTGCACACACGCTAATGGTTATTGTGCACATATGCTAATGGTTATTGTGCACATACGCTAATGGTTATTGTGCACACACGCTAATGGTTATTGTGCACACATGCTAATGGTTATTGTGCACACACGCTAATGGTTATTGTGCACATATGCACACAAGCTAATGGTTATTGTGCACACACGCTAATGGTTATTGTGCACATATGCACACACGCTAATGGTTATTGTGCACACACGCTAATGGTTATTGTGCACATATGCACACACGCTAATGGTTATTGTGCACATACGCTAATGGTTATTGTGCACATACGCTAATGGTTATTGTGCACATATGCACACAAGCTAATGGTTATTGTGCACACACGCTAATGGTTATTGTGCACATACGCTAATGGTTATTGTGCACATATGCACACACGCTAATGGTTATTGTGCACATACGCTAATGGTTATTGTGCACATATGCACACACGCTAATGGTTATTGTGCACACACGCTAATGGTTATTGTGCACATGGCTGACCAATCAGTACAGCTGTTAGCACGATTGCTAATACAACCTTGGTTCGATCCTGGCTTCTCGCTAATACAACCCTGGTTAAATCCTGGCTTCTCGCTAATACAACCTTGGTTCGATCCTGGCTTCTCGCTAATACAACCCTGGTTAAATCCTGGCATCTCGCTAATACAACCTTGGTTCGATCCTGGCTTCTCGCTAATACAACCCTGGTTAAATCCTGGTTTCTCACTAATACAACCTTGGTTCGATCCTGGCTTCTCGCTAATACAACCCTGGTTAAATCCTGGCTTCTCGCTAATACAACCTTGGTTCGATCCTGGCTTCTCGCTAATACAACCTTGGTTCGATCCTGGCTTCTCGCTAATACAACCTTGGTTCGATCCTGGCTTCTCGCTAATACAACCTTGGTTCGATCCTGGCTTCTCGCTAACACAACCCTGGTTCGATCCTGGCTTCTCACTAATAAAACCTTGGTTCGATCCTGGCTTCGTTACACATATAATACAACCTTGGTTCGATCCTGGCTTCTCGCTAACACAACCCTGGTTCGATCCTGGCTTCTCACTAATAAAACCTTGGTTCGATCCTGGCTTCGTTGCACATATAATACAACCTTGGTTCGATCCTGGCTTCTCACTAATACAACCTTGGTTCGATCCTGGCTTCTCACTAATACAACCTTGGTTCGATCCTGGATTCTCACTAATAAAACCTTGGTTCGATCCTGGCTTCGTTGCACATATAATACAACCTTGGTTCGATCCTGGCTTCTCACTAATACAACCTTGGTTCGATCCTGGCTTCACTCATATAATAAAACCTTGGTTCGATCCTGGCTTCGTTGCACATATAATAAAACCTTGGTTCGATCCTGGCTTCGTTGCACATATAATAAAACCTTGGTTCGATCCTGGCTTCGTTGCACATATAATAAAACCTTGGTTCGATCCTGGCTTCGTTGCACATATAATACAACCTTGGTTCGATCCTGGCTTCGTTGCACATATAATACAACCTTGGTTCGATCCTGGCTTCGTTGCACATATAATACAACCTTGGTTCGATCCTGGCTTCGTTGCACATATAATACAACCTTGGTTCGATCCTGGCTTCGTTGCACTATAAAACCTTGGTTCGATCCTGGCTTCTTGCACATATAATACAACCTTGGTTCGATCCTGGCTTTGTTGCACATATAATACAACCTTGGTTCGATCCTGGCTTTGTTGCACATATAATACAACCTTGGTTCGATCCTGGCTTCGTTGCACATATAATACAACCTTGGTTCGATCCTGGCTTTGTTGCACATATAATACAACCTTGGTTCGATCCTGGCTTCGTTGCACATATAATACAACCTTGGTTTGATCCTGGCTTTGTTGCACATATAATACAACCTTGGTTCGATCCTGGCTTCTCACTAATACAACCTTGGTTCGATCCTGGCTTCGTTGCACATATAATACAACCTTGGTTCGATCCTGGCTTCTCACTAATACAACCTAGGTTCGATTCTGGCTTCTCACTAATAAAACCTTGGTTACCTCCCACACGAATGACCACATTTACGCTTTCATCCGTGCCAATGAGATGAAACCCACGTTGCTACACATATACGCTTGTATCCACATTGCTACACATATATGCTTGTATCCATGTTGCTACACATATATGCTTGTATCCACGTTGCTACACATATATGCTTGTATCCATGTTGCTACACATATATACTTGTATCCATGTTGCTCCACATATATGCTTGTATCTACATTACACATATATGCTTGTGTCCACGTTGCTACACATATATGCTTGTATCCACGTTGCTACACATATATGCTTGTATCCACGTTGCTACACATATACGCTTGTATCCACATTGCTACACATATATGCTTGTATCCACGTTGCTACACATATACGCTTGTATCCACGTTGCTACACATATACGCTTGTATCCACTTTGCTACACATATATGCTTGTATCCACGTTGCTACACATATATGCTTGTGTCCAGGTTGCTACACATATATGCTTGTGTCCACGTTGCTACACATATATGCTTGTATCCACGTTGCTACACATATATGCTTGTATCCACGTTGCTACACATATATGCTTGTATCCAGGTTGCTACACATATATGCTTGTGTCCGCGTTGCTACACATATATGCTTGTATCCACGTTGCTACACATATATGCTTGTATCCATGTTGCTACACATATATGCTTGTATCCACATTGCTACACATATACGCTTGTATCCACGTTGCTACACATATATGCTTGTATCCACGTTGCTACACATATATGCTTGTATCCATGTTGATACACATATATGCTTGTATCCATGTTGCTACACATATATGCTTGTATCCATGTTGCTACACATATATGCTTGTAACCACATTGCTACACATATATGCTTGTATCCACATTGCTACACATATATGCTTGTATCCATGTTGCTACACATATATGCTTGTATCCACGTTGCTACACATATATGCTTGTATCCACGTTGCTACACATATATGCTTGTATCCACATTGCTACACATATATGCTTGTATCCATGTTGCTACAAATATACGCTTGTATCCACGTTGCTACACATATATGCTTGTATCTACATTACACATATATGCTTGTGTCCATGTTGCTACACATATATGCTTGTATCCACGTTGCTACACATATATGCTTGTATCCACGTTGCTACACATATATGCTTGTATCCATGTTGCTACACATATACACTTGTATCCACGTTGCTACACATATACGCTTGTATCCACGTTGCTACACATATATGCTTGTATCCACATTGTTACACATATATGCTTGTATCCACGTTGCTACACATATATGCTTGTATCCACGTTGCTACACATATATGCTTGTATCCACATTGCTACACATATATGCTTGTATCCATGTTGCTACAAATATACGCTTGTATCCACGTTGCTACACATATATGCTTGTATCTACATTACACATATATGCTTGTGTCCATGTTGCTACACATATATGCTTGTATCCACGTTGCTACACATATATGCTTGTATCCACGTTGCTACACATATATGCTTGTATCCACATTGCTACACATATATGCTTGTATCCACGTTGCTACACATACACACTTGTATCCATGTTGGTACACATATATGCTTGTATCCACGGTGCTACACATATACGCTTGTATCCACATTGCTACACATATATGCTTGTGTCCACGTTGCTACACATATATGCTTGTGTCCATGTTGCTACACATATATGCTTGTGTCCACGTTGCTACACATATACGCTTGTATCCACGTTGCTACACATATACACTTGTATCCACGTTGCTACACATATATGCTTGTGTCCACGTTGCTACACATATATGCGTGTATCCACATTGCTACACATATATGCTTGTATCCATGTTGCTACACATATATGCTTGTATCCACGTTGCTACACATATATGCTTGTATCCACGTTGCTACAGATAAATGCTTGTGTCCATGTTGCTACACATATATGCTTGTATCCACGTTGCTACACATATAAGCTTGTATCCACGTTGCTACACATATATGCTTGTATCCACGTTGCTACACATATATGCTTGTATCCACGTTGCTACACATATACGCTTGTATCCACGTTGCTACACATATACGCTTGTATCCACGTTGCTACACATATATGCTTGTATCCACTTTGCTACACATATATGCTTGTATCCATGTTGCTACACATATATGCTTGTATCCATGTTACTACACATATATGCTTGTATCCATGTTGATACACATATACGCTTGTATCCACGTTGCTACACATATATGCTTGTATCCACGTTGCTACACATATATGCTTGTATCCATGTTGATACACATATATGCTTGTCGCTTGTATCCACGTTGCTACACATATATGCTTGTATCCATGTTGCTACACATATATGCTTGTATCCACATTGCTACACATATATGCTTGTATCCATGTTGCTACACATATATGCTTGTATCCATGTTGCTACACATATATGCTTGTATCCACATTGCTACACATATATGCTTGTATCCATGTTGCTACACATATATGCTTGTATCCATGTTGCTACACATATATGCTTGTATCCACATTGCTACTCGTACATGTGGTTAGTAGTTGTGTTACACTTGTTTACAGAATCCAAGCCCCCTAGTCTGGGATGTGTCGGTATTAACATGTTCTGTGTATGGAAGGACAAATGGTGTGGAACCCCACAGAAATACATCTGTCAGTACGCCCGTTCAGGTATGAGGTCAATTGGTGTAGCATGTTATGTGACAAAATGGGGCAATGTGCTTAGTATGTGACAAAATGGTGTAGCATAATTAGTATGTGACAAAATGGTGTAGGATGTGATAAATTGGTGTAGTATGTGACAAATTGGTGTAGCCTGCTTAGTATGTGACAAATTGGTGTAGGATGTGACAAATTGGTGTATTGTGTTTAGTATGTGACAAATTGGTCTAGCCTGCTTAGTATGTGACAAATTGGTGTAGGATGTGACAAATTGGTATAGTGTGTTTAGTATGTGACAAATTGGTATAGTGTGTAGTATGTGACAAATTGGTTTAGCCTGCTTAGTATGTGACAAATTGGTGTAGGATGTGACAAATTGGTATAGTGTGTAGTATGTGACAAATTGGTATAGCCTGCTTAGTATGTGACAAATTGGTGTAGGATGTGACAAATTGGTGTAGTGTGTTTAGTATGTGACAAATTGGTGTAGCCTGCTTAGTATGTGACAAATTGGTGTAGGATGTGACAAATTGGTGTATTGTGTTTAGTATGTGACAAATTGGTCTAGCCTGCTTAGTATGTGACAAATTGGTGTAGGATGTGACAAATTGGTATAGTGTGTAGTATGTGACAAATTGGTATAGCCTGCTTAGTATGTGACAAATTGGTGTAGGATGTGACAAATTGGTGTAGTGTGTTTAGTATGTGACAAATTGGTGTAGCGTGCTTGCTATGTGACAAATTGGTGTAGCGTGCTTGGTATGTGACAAATTGGTGTAGCATGCATGGTATGTGACAAATTGGTGTAGCATGCTTGGTATGTGACAAATTGGTGTAGCGTGCTTGGTATGTGACAAATTGTGAAGTAGACTCAATTTAAATTCTAACAGTAATACATTTATTTCTTGCAGTTCCACTTTTGTGTAAAAACCAGGCAACTGACTGTGAGAAATTACTAGTGAGAAATCCGAACTTGTGCAAGAACCAGAAATTGTTTGTCCAGACAAAGTGTCGTAAGAGATGCAGACTGTGTTGATAGTAACACCGTAATTACATATATGCAGACTGTGTGCATAGTAACACCGTAATTACATATATGCAGACTGTGTTGATAGTAACACCGTAATTACATAATATGTAAACATATTCTCGTGCATCTAAATATAGATATGTAATATTTACTTTGTGTTTGTTCAATTTTTCTCTGACTCCTTTTCCCCTTGCCATTGTGTGTCTGAACATGACGACTATCTCTAAGCATACGCCCTTAATTTGGACCGGATGCGAAAGCATACGCCCTTAATTTTGGGCCGGATGCGAAAGTTTGAGATTGGTGTGACATTTTTTATACATTGTGCTCTATAGGGATAGAAGATGTCCGGTGGTAGGGGTCCGGGGTGGGGGTCCAGGGTGGGGGTCCGGGGTAGGGGTCCAGAGTGGGGGTCCGGGTGGGGGTCCAGGGTGGGGGTCCGGGGTGGGGGTTCGGGGTGGGGGTCCAGGGTGGGGGTCCAGGGTGGGGGTCCGGGGTAGGGGTCCGGGGTGGGGGTCCAGGGTGCGGAGTGCATTTAATTGATGCAGGATACAGGATAGAACATAATTGAAGAAATTGAAATATATATATAGTGCTTGGATATAAGGTATTAATTGCTGGGTTATATCTGATGCTAGATATATAACTGTATGCTTAAATATGTAGAGCTTTCTAAATATGTAGAGATTTCTTAAATATGTAGAGCTTTCTTTAAATATGTAGAGCTTTCTAAATATGTAGAGATTTCTTAAATATGTAGAGCTTTCTTAAATATGTAGAGATTTCTTAAATATGTAGAGCTTTCTAAACATGTAGAGATTTCTTAAATATGTAGAGCTTTCTTAAATATGTAGAGCTTTCTTAAATATGTAGAGCTTTCTTAAATATGTAGAGCTTTCTTAAATATGTAGAACTTTCTTAAATATGTAGAGCTTTCTTAAATATGTAGAGCTTTCTTAAATATGTAGAGCTTTCTTAAATATGTAGAGTTTTCTGTCCAATTGTTGTAATCATGTACATGATAGAAACTAAGTATATATCTCATCGCTGTACATACAATACAATACAATACACAAAATATTTTAAATGGATTGGGAAACAAGCTGAGAGCGAAATTCCTTTCCGTGAGACATGACGGTTAGTGAGACATGACGGTTAGTGAGACATGACAGTTAGTGAGACATGACGGTTAGTGAGACATGATGGTTAGTGAGACATGATGGTTAGTGAGACATGATGGTTAGTGTGACATGACAGTTAGTGTGACATGACGGTTAGTGAGACATGATGGTTAGTGAGACATGATGGTTAGTGTGACATGACAGTTAGTGATGGTTAGTGAGACATGATGGTTAGTGAGACATGACAGTTAGTGAGACATGACGGTTAGTGAGACATGATGGTTAGTGAGACATGATGGTTAGTGAGACATGATGGTTAGTGTGACATGACAGTTAGTGTGACATGACGGTTAGTGAGACATGATGGTTAGTGAGACATGATGGTTAGTGTGACATGACAGTTAGTGATGGTTAGTGAGACATGATGGTTAGTGAGACATGACAGTTAGTGAGACATGACAGTTAGTGAGAAATGACGGTTAGTGAGACATGATTGTTAGTGAGACATGACGGTTAGTGTGACATGACAGTTAGTGAGACATGATGGTTAGTGAGACATGATGGTTAGTGAGACATGATGGTTAGTGAGACATGATGGTTAGTGAGACATGACGGTTAGTGAGACATGATGGGCATGACTTGGCGGTCCTAATGTTTGTACTAGGAGACCTTTGACTTGGCAGTCCTAATGTTTGTACTACGAGACCTTTGACTTGGCAGTCCTAATGTGTGTACTAGGAGGCCTTTGACTTGGCAGTCCTAATGTTTGTACTAGGAGGCCTTTGACTTGGCATTCCTAATGTTTGTACTAGGAGACCTTTGACTTGGCAGTCCTAATGTTTGTACTAGGAGGCCTTTGACTTGGCAGTCCTAATGTTTGTACTAGGAGACCTTTGACTTGGCGGTCCTAATGTTTGTACTAGGAGGCCGTTGACTTGGCAGTCCTAATGTTTGTACTAGGAGACCTTTGACTTGGCAGTCCTAATGTTTGTACTAGGAGACCTTTGACTTGGCAGTCCTAATGTTTGTACTAGGAGACCTTTGACTTGGCAGTCCTAATGTTTGTACTAGGAGGCCTTTGACTTGGCAGTCCTAATGTGTGTACTAGGAGGACTTGGTGGTCCTAATGTTTGTACTAGGAGGCCTTTGACTTAGTGGTCCTAATGTTTGTACTAGGAGACCTTTGACTTGGCTGTCCTAATGTTTGTACTAGGAGGACTTGGTGGTCCTAATGTTTGTACTAGGAGACCTTTGACTTGGCAGTCCTAATGTTTGTACTAGGAGACCTTTGACTTGGCAGTCCTAATGTTTGTACTAGGAGACCTTTGACTTGGCAGTCCTAATGTTTGTACTAGGAGACCTTTGACTTGGCGGTCCTAATGTTTGTACTAGGAGACCTTTGACTTGGCGGTCCTAATGTTTGTACTAGGAGACCTTTGACTTGACTATCACATGTATTCGTGATAGATTCGACCAGCATGGCTTCCAGACCTACCGTCACCTCCGGGATTTGCACCCCAAGAGTATCGTGGACAAACATACGTCAGCTGACGACTTGGACTATGTAGTAAGATTTTACACGGGCGACTTGGACAGCACGAGGCTTGTGACACAACTAGAATCACTATGGACACTAGCTGGGAGCAGACCTACATACATGTATGCAGAACTGAACTCAATGACTGTGCAAAGCATCATCACGTTCTTTGCTCCAGATCACAACAGTGCTCCAGATGTATATCACTAGGTCCCACAACAGTGCTCCAGGTGTATATCACTAGGTCCCACAACAGTGCTCCAGATATATATCACTAGGTCCCACAACAGTGCTCCAGATGTATATCACTAGGTCCCACAACAGTGCTCCAGATGTATATCACTAGGTCCCACAACAGTGCTCCAGATGTATATCACTAGGTGCCACAACAGTGCTCCAGATGTATATCACTAGGTCCCACAACAGTGCTCCAGATGTATATCACTAGGTCCCACAACAGTGCTCCAGATGTATATCACTAGGTCCCACAACAGTGCTCCAGATATATATCACTAGGTCACATCAGTGCTCCAGATGTATATCACTAGGTCCCACAACAGTGCTCCAGGTGTATATCACTAGGTCCCACAACAGTGCTCCAGGTGTATATCACTAGGTCCCACAACAGTGCTCCAGATGTATATCACTAGGTCCCACAACAGTGCTCCAGATGTATATCACTAGGTCCCACAACAGTGCTCCAGGTGTATATCACTAGGTCCCACAACAGTGCTCCAGATGTATATCACTAGGTCCCACAACAGTGCTCCAGATGTATATCACTAGGTCCCACAACAGTGCTCCAGATGTATATCACTAGGTCCCACAACAGTGCTCCAGGTGTATATCACTAGGTCCCACAACAGTGCTCCAGATGAGAACTGACCTGAAGATGGAGGGAAATCCAAAATAGGTTCTATTTCTATAGTTATCTCCTGGTCCCCGGCACAAGTTCTTCACTATCTGAGGCAGCGCACAGATAAACTGAGTGGTTGCTACATGCATGATCACATGGAGCTCGCGGAATCCGTCAGTTTTTATCAGAGCATTGAGCAACAGTCCCAATACAGTGAGAATAAGTATCACTTTTAACAATGATAAAAACAACTGCTTTCTTCTTGGACAATGCTTCTCAATTACATATTCAAATAGTGATTCTCTGGTACCTTTAAAGTCACCCATTTTAATTACAATATAGTCATTATCAGTGATTCTAATTGTATAGCTATTGTACAATTGCTACCATTATTTTATGTTATATAGTCGGTTGAAAAGCTCACCCAGCTTGTGTTGTACTGTTGATATGTTGCAGACTCAAAATAAAATTTATCTTATCTTATCTTACAAGGTGGTCCCTGCCATTTGCTCTTTGCAAGGTAACGCACACAATAAATTATGGTCGTGATAGTCGCGTAAAACCTCGAGAACACTTCAATGAAGTGTGGCGTCCGTGGTCCAGTGTTAGAGCGTCGGATTTGGAATCGAATGGTCCCGGGTTCGATACTCGGTCAGGCCACGTATGTAGTGTCATTGAGTAAGGCACCTCACACACATTGCTTAGTACTGGTTAATCACTTAGGTCGGCTGAGCCTGCCCAGGAAAACATGTCTAAGTCCCCGCGAGGAACATACATACATACATACAATGATACATAATGCAATATACAGAGGTATGAATATGTAATGACAGTTTCATACAACAAAAGCCTGTCCACTGTTCGATCTGTACAACGAGGATGTGTTTCAAATGACACCCCGTCACTAAGCCTATGGTGTATCAAAATTATCTTAATTCTTTTTAATGTTTGGTGTTGAACCCGAAACCATTTGTTAACACCCCAAGCGGCTTTGATGAAATTCGATTTAGCAGTACGTAACCTAAATGTAAGTATTATTTAGTGTCCAGTGACAGTGAAGTGTCATCATGTTTTAAAATTTAAGTTTTATATTTATGAAATTCTGTTCACGTATGCATTGAATTATCCAATCATTTTGATTTGTGAACTTATAATATGTTAAGAATTATTCTAGCATAATTTAATTTGAAATTCATGGTCTCAATTGTACGCTTACTTAAATTGTAATGTGTTTCCGCGATGGTCTATCCAACTGTATGAGCTTTCGGTCACATGAATATGTGGATAACTTGACAAGTTGAAACAATTATGAAATTTGAGGAAAACGTAACCGTATTATGTGGTTTCATGTTTTTATGCTATAATGCATATATTTGTACAACCGGTTACAAGGAACGTTTTGAAACGGGTGAGTAGATATATCCTGGGTAGGCCTATACCTGTAACTCACTAACTGGTCACATAAGCAATAACCTGTGTATTTGTGTTTCAAAAAGAGGCTGTTCAAATAATGTTCACTCTCAATTAAACTTAATGATATTTAATTTATTGTATGCAATGTCAATTAGTAAGACATACATTGTAACTGAATGAATAACAAAGTGAAAGCAACAGTACTGGCCTCCATGTTTTATCTACGCGGTGATACCAATGACCGGTGACAATGTAAATTTCACCTCATAGATTTATACCAGTAGCAATACATGCCCTATAAGGCAATCATGTGACGTCACATTAGTAGCGGGCACCTCACAATTATGTCAAATGCAGCCGATAGATAACAAATTTGTTGATATTCACCTAAATGTTGACTACATGAATAAAAACTTACGAGTGTATTATGAAGAAAAAAGTTTTGAATAAATGAAGGTAAATATAGAAATTATATTTCAGCTTGTTCATGCTATGGACAGTTGCGGAAATCTTGACGGAAATAGTATTAGTAAACACAAAATGAGCATGTGCAGTTCATTTTGATTTATTCTGATATCACCGCTCATTAGTATTCACCGATATTAGGGTCACTGGGTATATATCTCTGTAGTCCTATAAATAAGACCTCTACATAAATTATTTGTTTATGTTATTTCGAGGTCATATCGTTATAGCTCATTTTCGCATAGCACTTTCCGCCCTGATCTGATGGCGGGATTTCTGACCAATATTTTGAAGCTTTTTTCGGACATGAACGGTTATAAATGTGTGCATTGGTGTTAAGAATAATCATAAATATAGATATTAAGAACGTTTAAATATATATTGTATTACCATTGTGCATATCATTTAGCTGTTTGAAGTCGACAGGTGAAATTCTCCCATTTCTGCGCAGTCTTCACAAAAGAAATCTGAATGAATTATTGGCTAAGACTAAAACACAGACGCTTATATGTAGGAAAACGCAGACAACAACTTTTGTGTTTGACTATGCATAAAACCTACATGTTTGACTATGCATAAAACCTACATGTTTGACTATGCATAAAACCTACATGTTTGACTATGCATAAAACCTACATGTTTGACTATGCATAAAACCTACGTGTTTGACTATGCATAAAACCTACGTGTTTGACTATGCATAAAACCTACGTGTTTGACTATGCATAAAACCTACGTGTTTGACTATGCATAAAACCTACGTGTTTGACTATGCATAAGACCTACGTGTTTGACTATGCATAAAACCTACGTGTTTGACTATGCATAAGACCTACGTGTTGACTATGCATAAACCTACGTGTTTGACTATGCATAAAACCTACGTGTTTGACTATGCATAAAACCTACGTGTTGACTATGCATAAAACCTACATGTTTGACTATGCATAAGACCTACGTGTTTGACTATGCATAAAACCTACATGTTTGACTATGCATAAAACCTACGTGTTTGACTATGCATAAAACCTACGTGTTTGACTATGCATAAAACCTACGTGTTTGACTATGCATAAGACCTACGTGTTTGACTATGCATAAAACCTACGTGTTTGACTATGCATAAAACCTACGTGTTTGACTATGCATACATACTTAACTACTGCAATTTACTATTTATATTTCAGGTCTTATTTTGTCCAGTGTAGTGATGGCGTTTGTTCTTCAACACCGAGTGCAGATTGGACAAGCAAGCGTGTTCAGGTTTACACATCTATTATACATACTCAGTGTTCCAAGCCAGGATTTTTGTATTTTTCTACGTTTATTTATCGTCGCTACCAATGATACAGACAGAGACCCATTCCTGAGTCTCCTCTGGTTCATTTACGTACACGCTGTAAAGCACTCGACACAAGACCTCGGTTTAAAGTCCCATCTTGCCGAAGGGCACAATCGTAATGGCTCCAGCGGGGCTCGAACTCCGAATTTAAATTCCACATGCCTCTTCTCTCTCCCTCGTGGCAATGGATTCCATCCGGAATGAGGTCTCGAGGGTGATTAATATAAGTTGTAAGAACTTGTTTCGCAATCAAGCTCAAATCAATTAGTATAAACTAAAGTCTCATCTAAAAGTCTGTTAATTTTATTAGGGTCAGACGGGGATCGAACCTGCGATGCTAAGATTTGAAAAGGACAGGTAGAAAATTGGAATGTTGGGAATGAGGTCTTGAGAGTGATTAATATAAGTTGAAAGAACTTGTTTCGCAATCGAGCTAAAATAAATTTGTATATACTAAATCACAGGGATTCGGCACATTTGGGGGTACTAGTATATATATTTAAGTACAGGGATTCTACTCTGTGGGCTGTCAGATTTCGCATCGATCAGTAAAATGGCCCTATCTGAGACAATTGTGTACAAAGCTGTCCAAATATAACGCCTATCCCGAGTCTTTATATTGTTCTTCAAATAAAACACAACTTTAAGCTGCATGCATGTATACTTTGCAAACAATTGCCACAAACATTGGCCATAGCAGGTCACATTTCCGTACTAGGACACGGGTTCTGTCAGCAACAAAAAAAAATCTTCGTCGGGAGAATTTTAACTGTGAATAACATTATCAATAAAATGTGTTTCCACTAACGTGTAGGTTTATTCGGCAAAAATGTACGTCAAAAAGAGATTTCGTAGCATTTTCAATTTGTTTTGAAAAATTCTAAAGCGGCGCAATTCGCATTGAAACGAGCGTTGAAACGAGCGTTCTGATTGGATTATGATTATTCTTCATATATAAAAAAACATCTTGTTACATTCTAATAATCCAATCAGAACGCTCGTTTCAACGCGAATTGCGCCGCTTTAGAATTTTTCAAAACAAATTGAAAATGCTACGAAATCTCTTTTTGACGTACATTTTTGCCGAATAAACCTACACGTTAGTGGAAACACATTTTATTGAAACGAGCGTTCTGATTGGATTATGATTATTCTTCATATATAAAAAAACATCTTGTTACATTCTAATAATCCAATCAGAACGCTCGTTTCAACGCGAATTGCGCCGCTTTAGAATTTTTCAAAACAAATTGAAAATGCTACGAAATCTCTTTTTGACGTACATTTTTGCCGAATAAACCTACACGTTAGTGGAAACACATTTTATTGAAACGAGCGTTCTGATTGGATTATGATTATTCTTCATATATAAAAAAACATCTTGTTACATTCTAATAATCCAATCAGAACGCTCGTTTCAACGCGAATTGCGCCGCTTTAGAATTTTTCAAAACAAATTGAAAATGCTACGAAATCTCTTTTTGACGTACATTTTTGCCGAATAAACCTACACGTTAGTGGAAACACATTTTATTGATACTGTTATTCACAGTTAAAACTCTCCCGACGAAGATTTTTTTTTGTTGCTGACAGAACCCGTGTCCTAGTACGGAAATGTGACCTGCTATGGCCAATGTTTGTGGCAATTGTTTGCAAAGTATACATGCATGCAGCTTAAAGTTGTGTTTTATTTGAAGAACAATATAAAGACTCGGGATAGGCGTTATATTTGGACAGCTTTGTACAAAATTGTCTCAGATAGGGCCATTTTACTGATCGATGCGAAATCTGACAGCCCACAGAGTAGAATCCCTGTACTTAAATATATATACTAGTACCCCCAAACGTGCCGAATCCCTGTGTACTAAATATACACTAATAAACACAAATATCCTCTATGTCTAAACACAAATATACACTAATAAACACAAATATACACTACACAAATAAACACAAATATACACTAATAAACACAAATATACACTAATAAACATAAATATACACTAATAAACACAAATATACACTAATAAACACAAATAAACACTAATAAACACAAATATACACTAATAAACACAAATATACACTACACAAATAAACACTAATAAACACAAATATACACTAATAAACACAAATATACACTAATAAACACAAATATACACTACACAAATATACACTAATAAACACAAATATACACTAATAAACATAAATATACACTAATAAACACAAATATACACTAATAAACACAAATATACACTAATAAACACACTAATAAACACACTAATAAACACAAATAAACACAAATATCCTCTATGTCTTTGTTTCACAATGCTCGACTTGTCTTGCATCTATTTCAATATCTCGGCTAAGTTTGTGATATGTTTATCCACTTCAGGTCAGCTGACTCCGGATTGTGGTGTTGTTTTATGTTACCAAGTGTTGCTAACGGGGTTGAAATCGAAGGTAGCACAGAATATTTGTACTAATCTAAGATTACATTTTCATGCCAGAATGTTGATTCTAGAAGTGTGTCTTCAAGTTGTTTGTCCTTCATTCTTGTGTTCTCGAGTGGTTATGCGACTTTCAGCACAGGAGCTTGAAATTTTATCCATAAGCCACCAAAGGTCTTGTACCTCTATCCTAGGACACCCCCCCCCCCCTCTATCTTTTTTTAAATAGAGGGGGGGGGGTGTCCTAGGAAAGAGGTATTGTAAAACAATTTGTTTATTTTCTATTTACATTAACCCGTAACCTGTAATATATGATATTCTGTATTGTAAAATTTGTTTACTTTCTATTTACATAAACCTGTAACCTACCAATCACGACTAAAGTCACTTTTGTAAACAACATAGAGCACAGAACATGTTGTCTGATCAGGCTCTATGTTGTTTGCTATTCAGATAGTGGAGCTAAAACACTTGTCTGAATAGCAAACAACATAGATCCTGATCAGATGCAAAGTTTTGCCGTGGCTGATCTGGATCTATGTTGTTTACACATTCCATCCAATTTATTCGGCAGGTTAAGGGTTAATATAAAGTAAAGTGCTCGATATTAATAATATTACCAGGTATCCGTTACTCACATATTGTGCATGATTGTTTGTTGCAGACAAAGTTTTACTGTGGGCCCTGGTTCTGGTGACGTTGCTAAGTTACGTGTGTTACCAGGAATGGTGTGTGTCGAGATCTTGGTGTTTGTTTGCTGGGATAGTCTACGTGTGTCTGACATGTCAACTCACGTACAACCAACCACTTGGTGAGGCATACTTATCTCATTTATAGTTTTTTTGCTTAGCTATTTGAAAAATAAGGAGGGCTATTATACGCACCCTGTCGTCGCTGTTTGGATAAAGTTTTATAACAAGGTAGCTATCTCTTTTGAACCGTCTACTACATACCTTTGAAACTTCACACATTTGTTCCCTATTAAAATTGACATGTTTCAGTCAAGTTCCATATCCTTTCTCCTCAATCCTACATGTATGTACATACTATGTATATGAGTCTATGTATATTTAACCCATTCAACACCAAGTAACTCACATGGACTGGTCCATGATATTCATAAACCAATAAATGAATCAGAAAATCACATTTGGACAAGTTCATTTATCAAAATGGGTAATTATGTCTAAAAATAGTCATATCACTGGCAAAAAGTGCAGATCCTGATGAGACTGCTCGTCACGAGCCGGCTCATCTGGATCTACACTTTTTGTAAGCCTATTTAGAGGTCTGTGGTGTTGAAAGGGTTAAAGAAATAAAATATTGTTTAAACTAAGTTCCATAACTCATAATTTAACACAGTTATGCCCCTTTTACACTTAGAAAATGATCAAAATCTCTAACATTTCTTCAAAATGAATTCTGTTTTGCTCCTACAATAAAAGTTTTAATGCTGTTCTCTTCTCTGGTCAAAGCACAGAAACGCCTGTCTCTAATTTTGCACACATTCAGAAATTAAAATTATTTAACACCTCAATAATTAGCTATGATGCATGGAATAGAGAGTATTAAATCAACTTTGTTTGTCAAATTTTCCAATATTTTCTTAATCCATTTCATTCTGGTTACCGTTCAAACAGTATTTGCAAAGAACATAGAGCTAGATCAGCTGCCAAGGAACGTTTGCTATTCAGATGATCTTGCTAAGACAGTTGGATATGTAGCAAACAACATAGATCCTGATCAGCTGCAGCTGATCTGGATCTATGTTGTTTGCAAAAGCCTTTAAATGTATCCAGAATAAAATGGGTTAATTATGACAAATTTAAATATATATTTATTAGCTGGTTTGTATGTCTCATTTTCCAACATTTTCTTAGTAAAACATTGTTTGTATTTAAGACTAGTATGTTTTGCATGTTTTTTAGATGCAGTGTTTATAGGTGGTTGTTGCCTGGGTTACATGTACCTGTTATTTAATGTACCGTCCTGGTTCCCGAAGAGTTTCACATTTGGGGAAGTCTCCATAGTTCTACAGTTGTATATCTGTCAGACGTATAGAATGATTAGGACCGCTCTATCCAAGTCTGTAAGTACAACAGGTCGCTATCATTGTACACAGCTCTATCCAAGTCTGTAAGTACAACGTTCTAGCTGGGTGTACGAACAGGTGGCCATCATTGTACACAGCTCTATCCAAGTCTGTAAGTACAACGTTCTAGCTGGGTGTACGAACAGGTGGCCATCATTGTACACAGCTCTATCCAAGTCTGTAAGTACAACGTTCTAGCTGGGTGTACGAACAGGTGGCCATCATTGTACACAGCTCTATCCAAGTCTGTAAGTACAACGTTCTAGCTGGGTGTACGAACAGGTGGCCATCATTGTACACAGCTCTATCCAAGTCTGTAAGTACAACGTTCTAGCTGGGTGTACGAACAGGTGGCCATCATTGTACACAGCTCTATCCAAGTCTGTAAGTACAACGTTCTAGCTGGGTGTACGAACAGGTGGCCATCATTGTACACAGCTCTATCCAAGTCTGTAAGTACAACGTTCTAGCTGGGTGTACGAACAGGTGGCCATCATTGTACACAGCTCTATCCAAGTCTGTAAGTACAACCGTTCTAGCTGGGTGTACGAACAGGTGGCCATCATTGTACACAGCTCTATCCAAGTCTGTAAGTACAACAGGTGGCCATCATTGTACACAGCTCTATCCAAGTCTGTAAGTACAACAGGTGGCCATCATTGTACACAGCTCTATCCAAGTCTGTAAGTACAACAGGTCGCCATCATTGTACACAGCTCTATCCACGTCTGTAAGTACAACAGGTCACCATCATTGTACACAGCTCTATCCAAGTCTGTAAGTACAACAGGTGGCCATCATTGTACACAGCTCTATCCAAGTCTGTAAGTACAACAGGTCACCATCATTGTACACAGCTCTATCCAAGTCTGTAAGTACAACGTTCTAGCTGGGTGTACGAACAGGTCACCATCATTGTACACAGCTCTATCCAAGTCTGTAAGTACAACATTCTAGCTGGGTGTACGAACAGGTCGCCATCATTGTACATTGGCCAGGGTGTTGTTGGTTTAACCCCTGCCAGAACCATGTTAGTTGTCGTCTCATGGCCAGGGTGTATACTCGTCTCATGGCCAGGGTGTATACTCGTCTCATGGTGTATACTCGTATCATGGCCATGGTGTATACTCGTCTCATGGCCAGGGTGTATACTCATCTCATGGCCAGGGTGTATACTCGTCTCATGGCCAGGGTGTATACTCGTATCATGGCCATCATGGTGTATACTCCTATCATGGCCATGGTGTATACTTGTCTCATGGCCAGGGTGTATGCTCGTCTCATGGCCATGGTGTATATTCGTCTCATGACCAGGGTGTATACTCGTCTCATGGCCAGGGTGTATACTCGTATCATGGCCAGGGTGTATGCTCGTCTCATGGCCAGGGTGTATACTCGTCTCATGGCCAGGGTGTATACTCGTCTCATGGCCAGGGTGTATACTCGTCTCATGGCCGTATGCTCATCTCATGGCCAGGGTGTATACTCGTCTCATGGCCAGGGTGTATACTCGTCTCATGGCCGTATGCTCATCTCATGGCCATGGTGTATGCTCGTCTCATGGCCAGGGTGTATACTCGTCTCATGGCCAGGGTGTATACTCGTCTCATGGCCAGGGTGTATACTCGTCTCATGGCCAGGGTGTATACTCGTCTCATGGCCAGGGTGTATACTCGTATCATGGCCAGGGTGTATACTCGTCTCATGGCCAGGGTGTATACTCGTCTCATGGCCAGGGTGTATACTCGTCTCATGGCCAGGGTGTATACTCGTCTCATGGCCAGGGTGTATACTCGTCTCATGGCCAGAGTGTATACTCGTCTCATGGCCAGGGTGTATACTCGTCTCATGGCCAGGGTGTATACTTGTCTCATGGCCAGGGTGTATACTTGTCTCATGGCCAGGGTGTATACTCATCTCATGGCCAGGGTGTATACTCGTCTCATGGCCAGGGTGTATACTCGTCTCATGGCCAGGGTGTTGTTGGTTTGACCCTGTCTGTTAGTTGTGTGTCCTTAGGAGAGACACTTACATCCACTGTACCTCTTTCTTTCATGGTGATGGACTACATCAGGAATAAGGCCTCATAACCGAAATTATACTTGTACGAGTTGTAAGAACTTGTTTCGCTATCGAGCTAAGCTAAATTTCTACAAACTAATCTAGACACACTCTGCCAGTTGCCCATATGAGCTATGCCTCCTGAAGAGATTAGTCATTTTAGATTTTGGAGGATAGTGCAATGATACAGACAAAGACCCACTCCAGAGTCTCCTTTGGTTCTTTTACGTGCACAGTGTAAAGCACCGACACGAGGCCTCGGTTTAAAGTCCCATCTGAAAGACTGTTAATTTTATTAGGGTCAGATGGAGGATCGAACCTGCGATCCCTGGATTACCAGTCCAACGTGTTACCACTGGACTGCAGATCCGTCTGTAAAAAACTAATCTTGATAATGTATATAGTTTGTTACCGTATATATGCTAAAATATTCGGGAAATGTTGTGACATTATATAACATATTTTCAGAGCACAGATGCTGTAGGAAAATCAGCAGTGGTAAGTAATAAATACCTGTATAAAATATATCTGTAAATGCTGGGAACCATGGATATAAAATATATCTGTAAATGCTGGGAACCATGGATATAAAATATACCTGTACATACTGGGTACCATGGATATAAAATATACCTGTACATACTGGGAACCATGGATATAAAATATACCTGTACATACTGGGAACCATGGATATAAAATATACCTGTACATACTGGGAACCATGGATATAAAATATACCTGTACATACTGGGAACCATGGATATAAATATACCTGTACATACTGGGTGCCATGGATATAAAATATACCTGTACATACTGGGAACCATGGATATAAAATATACCTGTACATACTGGGTGCCATGGATATAAAATATACCTGTACATACTGGGTGCCATGGATATAAAATATACCTGTACATACTGGGTGCCATGGATATAAAATATACCTGTACATACTGGGAACCATGGATATAAAATATACCTGTACATACTGGGAACCATGGATATAAAATATACCTGTACATACTGGGAACCATGGATATAAAATATATCTGTAAATGCTGGGAACCATGGATATAAAATATACCTGTACATACTGGGAACCATGGATATAAAATATACCTGTACATACTGGGAACCATGGATATAAAATATACCTGTACATACTGGGAACCATGGATATAAAATAAATCTGTGAACACTGGGTACCAGATTGTATATATTTATGTTATGAAATCATTGTGTAATAAAGCTGTAGAACTCTCCTCGCTATACTAGATCACTAATTCTCAAGTGCATACGTATATTTATTTATAGTTATATCACCAAAATACACCATAATACCCAACCGCAAGAACACCTTGGGAATGAGAGTTGTCCACCTTGTGATTGAGAGTTGTCCACCTTGTGAATGAGAGAGTTGTCCAGAGAGAGTTGTCCACCTTGTGATTGAGAGTTGTCCCCCTTGTGATTGAGAGTTGTCCACCTTGTGATTGAGAGTTGTCCCCTTGTGATTGAGAGTTGTCCACCTTGTGATTGAGAGCTGTCCCCCTTGTGATTGAGAGTTGTCCACCTTGTGATTGAGAGTTGTCCCCCTTGTGATTGAGAGTTGTCCACCTTGTGATTGTGTCCACCTTGTGATATGAGAGTTGTCCCCCTTGTGAATGAGAGTTGTCTCCACCTTGTGATATGAGAGTTGTCCCCCTTGTGAATGAGAGTTGTCTCCACCTTGTGAATGAGAGTTGTCCACCTTTTGATATGAGAGTTGTCCCCCTTGTGAATGAGAGTTGTCCCCCTTGTGAATGAGAGTTGTCCACCTTGTGAATGAGAGTTGTCCACCTTGTGAATGAGAGGTGTCCACCTTGTGATTGAGAGAGTTGTCCCCCTTGTGAATGAGAGTTGTCCACCTTGTGAATGAGAGTTGTCCACCTTGTGATTGAGAGAGTTGTCCCCCTTGTGAATGAGAGTTGTCCACCTTGTGAATGAGAGGTGTCCACCTTGTGATTGAGAGAGTTGTCCAGAGAGAGTTGTCCACCTTGTGATTGAGAGTTGTCCACCTTGTGATTGAGAGTTGTCCACCTTGTGAATGAGAGGTGTCCACCTTGTGAATGAGAGTTGTCCCCCTTGTGAATGAGAGTTGTCCACCTTGTGATTGAGAGTTGTCCACCTTGTGAATGAGAGTTGTCCACCTTGTGAATGAGAGTTGTCCACCTTGTGATTGAGAGTTGTCCACCTTGTGAATGAGAGTTGTCCACCTTGTGAATGAGAGAGTTGTCCAGAGAGAGTTGTCCACCTTGTGATATGAGAGTTGTCCCCCTTGTGAATGAGAGTTGTCTCCACCTTGTGAATGAGAGTTGTCCACCTTTTGATATGAGAGTTGTCCCCCTTGTGAATGAGAGTTGTCTCCACCTTGTGAATGAGAGTTGTCCCCCTTGTGAATGAGAGTTGTCCACCTTGTGAATGAGAGTTGTCCCCCTTGTGAATGAGAGTTGTCCACCTTGTGATTGAGAGGTGTCCACTTTGTGAATGAGAGTTGTCCCCCTTGTGATTGAGAGTTGTCCCCCTTGTGATTGAGTGTTGTCCCCCTTGTGATTGAGAGTTGTCCCCCTTGTGATTGAGTGTTGTCCCCCCTTGTAACCTATGAATGGATCATATGTATACTAGGACCTTCACTATTCTAGGTTGTGTATTTTGGAGTGCATGTCGCAGTATTGTATGTGTATGTGCTGTCCAGTAGACCAGCTCGGCTGTTGTGGCCAGGATTGGTTCTCCTAGGACTGGGTTATATACTGGCTGCACTGATGCTGTATCTGGATGTAACAGACATAGAGGGAATATTTCATAATGTGATATTTACAAGCACGTCAGTAAGTTAAACATTATTTTGTATTTATTATCCCTTAGTTTGTTTGGATAATGTTTTGGCGTTGTCCGTCTGTGTGTCAACCTAACCCCCTAGAGTAATTAGGATTAGGGGGTTAATTTGTAGTATTATTTTAGCCCTTATGCCCCTTCTGGATGAATATTTTGGCCATTATACCCCTTCTAGATGTCCACCCCCCTGACCGGGGCAATTACTAACAATAGCCCCATGATCGCAGTTCAGCAAATATATAATTAAAAGAACTAGCATGGTGACAGAGTTTCCAAAATGTGTGCATCGTATTGGTAGTTACAATGTTTAGAATGCAATGTCTGTACATCAGAGTGAGAAACATGAACCTGCATATAATAAAATGATGACTAGAATAATGACTAAATTTCCATATTGATTGTGTACGTAAAAGTAAACACAATTATTTTTACAAAAGGGTCAATAAAAATATTTGAAGTGGGTTGTTTTAGCAGGGCATCTGGAAATGGGAAACCAACAATTTTATTATGGCCTTACTTGGTACATTTGCCGATATCATTAAGAATTGGCATTACTTGGTACATTTGCCAATATCATTAAGAATTGGCATTACTTGGTACATTTGTCTTAATTGATATATTTGTCAATATCATTAAGAATTGGCATTACTTTGTCAATATCATTAAGAGTTGGTCTTACTTGGTACATTTGAATATATATCATTAAGAATTGGCCGTATGTGGTACATTTGCCTAGATCATTAAGAATTGGTCTTACTTGGTACATTTGAATATATATCATTAAGAATTGGCCGTATGTGGTACATTTGCCTAGATCATTAAGAATTGGCCTTATTTGGTACATTTGTCTATATCATTAAGAATTGATCTTACTTGGTACATTTGAATATATATCATTAAGAATTGGTCGTATGTGGTACATTTGCCTAGATCATTAAGAATTGGTCTTATTTGGTACATTTGAATATATATCATTAAGAATTGTCCTTACGTGGTACATTTGCCTATATCATTAAGAATTGGCCGATATCATTAAATACATTGCATTTCAGGTTGTTATACTCAGTTGGTGGTCGGTGTGGCTGATCAGCAGTGTGATGATGGTGTGTTACCATGGCAACAGAACGTCTGAAAAACCTCGCCACAAATCGGCACGTAACTCTTGCCAATCAGAAAATGAGAACATGTTAACTTACGACAAAGTTAATGTTGAATGTTCTCAGAACGAGACGGACACAGAAGACAATGTTAAACAGATTGTTGCACCGCGGGGCGGTCTGACTTATCCTGAGAAACATAAACAGTGGAATAAGCAGAATATTAAACATTGTGTCGGTGACGTTTCGTCGGTGAGGAAGTATTTCCACCTAGCGATGGTTTGTGTGTACGTTCCTGGGTTGCTGGTCTGCCCGGATTTGTTATATCTCGCCTCAATTCTCACAACTGCACTGCTTCTAATCTTAGAGGTATATATTTACTTGCTTACACATTATCTATCCCGTAGCATTACATGCTCTATGAACTGTTAATGATTCTTTTTTTATTAAAGTTATTTAACGTTACTACCGTTGCTTTTTTTTGTTGCTCATTTGAGCAACGGGCAGTTTACCTGACAACACGTTTACTGGACAGGCTTCAGCGGTTAACCAGTACTTTATGCACCAACATCCGTAAGAAACTGCCAACTTTTTCATATAAATGAGACACGGCCTGAGCCTGTAACCTGTGACCATCAGTGATGATAGGTTACAGTGGTATACAAGTCAGCGACCGTAACAACTCAACCACGGAGGCGGAACTGTTAATGATATTACAGACGAGTCATGCATAATTAACTACTATTTATTATTGCAGATGTTTCGAGTATTGAACATACAACCTATAGGACCAATCCTGAACCAGTACCTGACGGTGTTCCTGGATGATCAGGATAAAGGAGACCTTATATTGACCCCTATCTATCTCCTGCTGGGGTGCTCGATACCGCTGTGGTGGAACTATAAACAACAAAGTAAACTTCCACATTATTTGTTTTTACTTCGAATAAAGCTTTGTCATTTCAATGATCGGGTGGTGAAGGCCATTCACTACAAATCCATGGACCCTCAGTGCAATAGGTGCGAATCCCAGCCTCGTTCCCACATGCACCTGCCCCAGTTCTCCATGCCACAGCTTCATTCCCTGTGCCCCAGTCGCCACACACCCTTCCTGCGCCTGTTCCCCATTCCTTACCCCACTACCTGCATCCCAACCCCTTGTCTCGCGCCGCATCCTCCCTCCCACCCCCGCATCCCAACCCTTGTTCTGGCGCCAAACCCTCTGCCCCCTTGACCCAGTCCTTTCTCCCCCACCCTCACGTCTCTTTCCCTTACACCCCCCTCCGCGTCCCCTTCCCTGCGCGTACCAGCCCCCGTGTTCCCTTACCCTGCGTCCCAGCCCCCGCATCCACTCCCTGTTTCCCATGTCCCACCCTCTCGCTCCAGCCCCATTCCCCGAGCCCCCCCCCCACATCGTTTGCGAGAACCTGTAGTGACACGTACTGCTAGTTTCAACATGATACCTATTTACCATTACAGAACCACCGTGTTCATTGTCTATGTACGCTGGATTGATCTCCGTGGGTGTCGGCGACAGTATGGCATCCATCGTCGGTAGGACATGCGGTAGACATAAATGGCCAGGTATTGATTTCTAATGTCTGTATCCAGGAAACCCATGTTATTGTTTAGAAGTAAGATTTCATGTATAGGGGGGCGGGGCAGACTAGTCCCCCCCCCCCCCCGCGCGCATGTTGCAGATGATGTACCTATATTTAATATGGACTATAGAATTGTTAGATGTTACCTATATTTAATATGGACTAATTTAATATGGACTATAGAATTCTTAGATGTTACCTATATTTAATATGGACTATAGAATTCATTGATGTTACCTATATTTAATATGGACTATAGAATTCATTGATGTTACCTATATTTAATATGGACTATAGAATTCTTAGATGTTACCTATATTTAATATGGACTATAGAATTCTTAGATGTTACCTATATTTAATATGGACTATAGAATTCTTAGATGTTACCTATATTTAATATGGACTATAGAATTCTTAGATGTTACCTATATTTAATATGGACTATAGAATTCATTGATGTTACCTATATTTAATATGGACTATAGAATTCTTAGATGTTAGGCCATAATAAAATATTTCCTAGATTTTCATCCCCGCCCGCCCCGTTTTTAGGGCCCGCCCCGATTTTTTTTATTACTATTTGGAAAAAAAATGAAAAAAAATGTCAAAACACCATTTTATCAGCATAAATATCGATATCCTGAAAATATAAAATAAAAAATAAAATTTCACCCCCCCATTTTCAAAAAAATTTGGATGAAAATCTAGGATTTATTTTATTATGGCCTTACCTATATTTAATATGGACTATAGAATTCATTGATGTTACCTATATTTAATATGGACTAGAATTCTTAGATGTTACCTATATTTAATATGGACTATAGAATTCATTGATGTTACCTATATTTAATATGGACTATAGAATTCATTGATGTTACCTATATTTAATATGGACTAGAATTCTTAGATGTTACCTATATTTAATATGGACTATAGAATTCATTGATGTTACCTATATTTAATATGGACTATAGAATTCTTAGATGTTAGGCCATAATAAAATATTTCCTAGATTTTCATCCCCGCCCGCCCCGTTTTTAGGGCCCGCCCCGATTTTTTTTATTACTATTTGGAAAAAAAATGAAAAAAAATGTCAAAACACCATTTTATCAGCATAAATATCGATATCCTGAAAATATAAAATAAAAAATAAAATTTCACCCCCCCGCCCCCATTTTCAAAAAAATTTGGATGAAAATCTAGGATTTATTTTATTATGGCCTTACCTATATTTAATATGGACTATAGAATTCATTGATGTTACCTATATTTAATATGGACTATAGAATTCTTTCACTAGATGACTTGATCAATAAAATATTGTTGTTGACAAGTTCAAGAATCAAACATTTGACATTAAATTTGTTTTACGTGCGATTAGTGCAGTGGTTCTCGCTAATGCAACCCGGGGTCGGACCGGCAAGTATGTGGGCTTTGCTTTCTCTATGTACTTCCAGTTTTCCTCCATCACCACATACATGTATACGCTTTCATCTTCGCCAATGAGAGTGATTAGTATTAGTTGTTAAAGCTTGTTTCGCAATCATTGTAAAGTGAGGAAGCTATTCAGTTGGCTTGCAGAAGGTTGGTGGTTCTACTCTAGTATGCACTCTATTTAGAGAGCCATTTGGGGCGTTGCGATCATGACGGAGAAGAGATCACGCCGGTGGTGAAGAGATCACGCCGGTGGTGAAGAGATCACGCCGGTGGTGAAGAGATCACGCCGGTGGTGAAGAGATCACGCCGGTGGTGAAGAGATCACGCCGGTGGTGAAGAGATCACGCCGATGAAGCCCGTATTTCATCTTATTATCCATGTTGTTTATTTACTGTATTTTTAAGATTCCAAGAAGTCGGTTGAAGGGTCATGTGCTGCCATTGTTACACAAATAGTGTCCATATATTGTCTTCAACAAAACAGTAAGTGAAGTATCTAACTGTCAACCCATTCAACACTAAGTAACTGACTATGTCAGGCTCCATTATCAATTTATTCATTCAACACAAGTAATTGAGGCTCCGTTACCAATTTATTCATTCAACACTAAGTAATTGAGGCTCCGTTATCAATTTATTCATTCAACACTAAGTAACTGAGGCTCCGTTATCAATTTATTCATTCAACACTAAGTAACTGAGGCTCCGTTATCAATTTATTTATTCATTCAACACTAAGTAACTGACATGGACAGGTGAATGAATAAATATCGCCGCCAGCAAGCTATATTGGTGATAGATGGGCAATTATATTGATTTATACATGAACAAATAATGTGACATCCATTGTGCAATCCTAGAGTTAGCCGGCATTGTGTAATCCTAGAGTTAGCTGGCATTGTGCAATCCTAGAGTCAGCCGGCATTGTGCAATCCTAGAGTCAGCCGGCATTGTGCAATCCTAGAGTTAGCCGGCATTGTGCAATCCTAGAGTTAGCCAGCATTGTGCAATCCTAGAGTTAGCCGGCATTGTGCAATCCTAATGTGCAATCCTAAAGTTAGCCGGCATTGTGCTAGAGTTAGCCGGCATTGTGCAATCCTAGAGTTAGCCGGCATTGTGCAATCCTAGAGTTAGCCGGCATTGTGCAATCCTAGAGTTAGCCGGCATCGTGCAATCCTAGAGTTAGCTGGCATCGTGCAATCCTAGAGTTAGCCAGCATTGTGCAATCCTAGAGTTAGCCGGCATTGTGCAATCCTAGAGTTAGCCAGCATTGTGCAATCCTAAAGTTAGCCGGCATTGTGCAATCCTAGAGTTAGCCAGCATTGTGCAATCCTAGAGTTAGCCGGCATTGTGCAATCCTAAAGTTAGCCGGCATTGTGCAATCCTAGAGTTAGCCGGCATTGTGCAATCCTAAAGTTAGCTGGCATTGTGCAATCCTAGAGTTAGCCAGCATTGTGCAATCCTAGAGTTAGCCGGCATTGTGCAATCCTAGAGTTAGCTGGCATCGTGCAATCCTAGAGTTAGCCAGCATTGTGCAATCCTAGAGTTAGCCGGCATTGTGCAATCCTAGAGTTAGCCAGCATTGTGCAATCCTAAAGTTAGCCGGCATTGTGCAATCCTAGAGTTAGCCAGCATTGTGCAATCCTAGAGTTAGCCGGCATTGTGCAATCCTAAAGTTAGCCGGCATTGTGCAATCCTAGAGTTAGCCGGCATTGTGCAATCCTAAAGTTAGCTGGCATTGTGCAATCCTAGAGTTAGCCAGCATTGTGCAATCCTAGAGTTAGCCGGCATTGTGCAATCCTAGAGTTAGCCGGCATTGTGCAATCCTAGAGTTAGCCGGCATTGTGCAATCCTAGAGTTAGCCAGCATTGTGCAATCCTAGAGTTAGCCAGCATTGTGCAATCCTAGAGTTATGTGCAATCCTAGAGTTAGCCAGCATTGTGCAATCCTAGAGTTAGCCAGCATTGTGCAATCCTAGAGTTAGCCGGCATTGTGCAATCCTAGAGTTAGCCAGCATTGTGCAATCCTAGAGTTAGCCAGCATTGTGCAATCCTAGAGTTTATATTATTTTACTTTCGATTACGCATGTGCATTTCAGAAATCCCGGGTGCGGTGGTTTCCGTGGAGACAACATTGTGTGTAATTCTCATATCTCTACTAGAAGCCTTCACTTTACAGATTGATAATTTAGTTATTCCATTGTTTGCCTGGATACTGTTTACAGCCGTGGAACCAACCTACTAAAATGGAGTTATTCCACTGTTTGCCTAATGTGTTAATGCTGACTTGGAAAGTGAATTAATACTGACAAATGGGTGTTAAATCTTCTCTACATAGTAACATAGATTTGTTACTACATCATTGCTCAACTATGCATACGTCAGTTATATATTTCCAATAAAAGAATTATAACTTTGACATCTTTATTGTTGTTATAGTCCAATGAAATTATGGCCTCCAAAAACCAGCGTCCACCAGATATATACCGTAGCAGGTTTAATGTTACCAGATATATACCGTAGCAGGTTTAATGTTACCAGATATATACCGTAGCAGGTTTAATGTTACCAGATATATACCGTAGCAGGTTTAATGTCACCAGATATATACCGTAGCAGGTTTAATGTCACCAGATATATACCGTAGCAGGTTTAATGTCACCAGATATATACTGTAGCAGGTTTAATGTTACCAGATATATACCGTAGCAGGTTTAATGTCACCAGATATATACCGTAGCAGGTTTAATGTTACCGGATAAATACCGTAGCAGGTTTAATGTTGCCAGATATATACCGTAGCAGGTTTAATGTTGCCAGATATATACAAGCAGGTTTAATGTCACCAGATATATACCGTAGCAGGTTTAATGTCACCAGATATATACCGTAGCAGGTTTAATGTCACCAGATATATACCGTAGCAGGTTTAATGTCACCAGATATATACCGTAGCAGGTTTAATGTCACCAGATATATACCATAGCAGGTTTAATGTCACCAGATATATACCGTAGCAGGTTTAATGTCACCAGATATATACCGTAGCAGGTTTAATGTCACCAGATATATACCGTAGCAGGTTTAATGTCACCAGATATATACCGTAGCAGGTTTAATGTCACCAGATATATACCGTAGCAGGTTTAATGTCACCAGATATATACTGTAGCAGGTTTAATGTCACCAGATATATACCGTAGCAGGTTTAATGTCACCAGATATATACCGTAGCAGGTTTAATGTCACCAGATATATACCGTAGCAGGTTTAATGTCACCAGATATATACCATACAGGTTTAATGTCACCAGATATATACCGTAGCAGGTTTAATGTCACCAGATATATACCGTAGCAGGTTTAATGTCACCAGATATATACCGTAGCAGGTTTAATGTCACCAGATATATACCGTAGCAGGTTTAATGTCACCAGATATATACGATAGCAGGTTTAATGTCACCAGATATATACAAGCAGGTTTAATGTCACCAGATATATGTTTAATGTCACCAGATATATACCGTAGCAGGTTTAATGTCGTCGGATATATACCGTAGCAGGTTTAATGTTACCAGATATATACCGTAGCAGGTTTAATGTCACCAGATATATACAAGCAGGTTTAATGTCACCAGATATATACCATAGCAGGTTTAATGTCACCAGATATATACCGTAGCAGGTTTAATGTCACCAGATATATACCATAGCAGGTTTAATGTCACCAGATATATACCGTAGCAGGTTTAATGTCGTCAGATATATACCGTAGCAGGTTTAATGTCACCAGATATATACAAGCAGGTTTAATGTTACCAGATATATACCGTAGCAGGTTTAATGTTACCAGATATATACCGTAGCAGGTTTAATGTTACCAGATATATACCATAGCAGGTTTAATGTCACCAGATATATACCGTAGCAGGTTTAATGTCGTCAGATATATACCATAGCAGGTTTAATGTCACCAGATATATACCGTAGCAGGTTTAATGTCGTCAGATATATACCATAGCAGGTTTAATGTCACCAGATATATACCGTAGCAGGTTTAATGTCACCAGATATATACCATAGCAGGTTTAATGTCACCAGATATATACCATAGCAGGTTTAATGTCACCAGATATATACTGTAGCAGGTTTAATGTCGTCAGATATATACCATAGCAGGTTTAATGTTACCAGATATATACCGTAGCAGGTTTAATGTCACCAGATATATACAAGCAGGTTTAATGTCACCAGATATATACCATAGCAGGTTTAATGTCACCAGATAATACCGTAGCAGGTTTAATGTCACCAGATATATACCGTAGCAGGTTTAATGTCACCAGATATATACCGTAGCAGGTTTAATGTCGTCAGATATATACAAGCAGGTTTAATGTCACCAGATATATACCATAGCAGGTTTAATGTCACCAGATATATACCGTAGCAGGTTTAATGTCACCAGATATATACCATACAGGTTTAATGTCACCAGATATATACCATAGCAGGTTTAATGTCACCAGATATATACCATAGCAGGTTTAAGATATATACCATACAGGTTTAATGTCACCAGATATATACCGTAGCAGGTTTAATGTCACCAGATATATACAAGCAGGTTTAATGTTACCAGATATATACCGTAGCAGGTTTAATGTTAACAGATATATACCGTAGCAGGTTTAATGTTATCAGATATATACCATAGCAGGTTTAATGTCACCAGATATATACCGTAGCAGGTTTAATGTCGTCAGATATATACCATAGCAGGTTTAATGTCACCAGATATATACCGTAGCAGGTTTAATGTCACCAGATATATACCGTAGCAGGTTTAATGTCACCAGATATATACCGTAGCAGGTTTAATGTCGTCAGATATATACCGTAGCAGGTTTAATGTCGTCAGATATATACAAGCAGGTTTAATGTCACCAGATATATACCGTAGCAGGTTTAATGTTACCAGATATATACCGTAGCAGGTTTAATGTCGTCAGATATATACCGTAGCAGGTTTAATGTTACCAGATATATACCGTAGCAGGTTTAATGTCACCAGATATATACAAGCAGGTTTAATGTCACCAGATATATACCATAGCAGGTTTAATGTACCAGATATATACCGTAGCAGGTTTAATGTCACCAGATATATACCGTAGCAGGTTTAATGTCACCAGATATATACCGTAGCAGGTTTAATGTCGTCAGATATATACAAGCAGGTTTAATGTCACCAGATATATACCATAGCAGGTTTAATGTCACCAGATATATACCGTAGCAGGTTTAATGTCACCAGATATATACCGTAGCAGGTTTAATGTCACCAGATATATACCGTAGCAGGTTTAATGTCGTCAGATATATACAAGCAGGTTTAATGTCACCAGATATATACCATAGCAGGTTTAATGTCGCCAGATATATACCGTAGCAGGTTTAATGTCGTCAGATATATACAAGCAGGTTTAATGTCACCAGATATATACCATAGCAGGTTTAATGTCACCAGATATATACCGTAGCAGGTTTAATGTCACCAGATATATACCATACAGGTTTAATGTCACCAGATATATACCATAGCAGGTTTAATGTCACCAGATATATACCGTAGCAGGTTTAATGTCACCAGATATATACCGTAGCAGGTTTAATGTCACCAGATATATACCGTAGCAGGTTTAATGTCACCAGATATATACCATACAGGTTTAATGTCACCAGATATATACCATAGCAGGTTTAATGTCACCAGATATATACCATACAGGTTTAATGTCGCCAGATATATACCGTAGCAGGTTTAATGTTACCAGATATATACCATAGCAGGTTTAAGATATATACCGTAGCAGGTTTAATGTCACCAGATATATACCGTAGCAGGTTTAATGTTACCAGATATATACCGTAGCAGGTTTAATGTCACCAGATATATACCGTAGCAGGTTTAATGTCACCATATATATACCGTAGCAGGTTTAATGTCACCAGATATATACCATAGCAGGTTTAATGTCACCAGATATATACCGTAGCAGGTTTAATGTCACCAGATATATACCGTAGCAGGTTTAATGTCACCAGATATATACCGTAGCAGGTTTAATGTCACCAGATATATACCGTAGCAGGTTTAATGTCACCAGATATATACCGTAGCAGGTTTAATGTCACCAGATATATACCGTAGCAGGTTTAATGTCACCAGATATATACCGTAGCAGGTTTAATGTCACCAGATATATACCGTAGCAGGTTTAATGTCACCAGATATATACCGTAGCAGGTTTAAGATATATACCATAGCAGGTTTAATGTCGTCAGTTAAGTTTATTGAGCACCACTTTTATTTATTGAGCACCACAGTTATTAAAACTTGGAAGTTTAAGTAGAGGACTGTCTAATACCACTGCGCTCTCACGACTTCCAGACAGGGGGCGAACCCGGGTGATGATAAATTCCCAGAAATGTATATAGTGTCATTGCACAGATAATAAATTCCCAGAAATGTATATAGTGTCATTGCACAGATAATAAATTCCCAGAAATGTATATAGTGTCATTGCACAGATAATAAATTAACATAACAATACAATAATGTTATTTTGTCGGCCTCTTTAATTTGACTTCTTAACTGTATTCCTCTGGGTACCGGTCTGGTTCATACTCTGGGTACCAGTCTGGTTCATACTCTGGGTACCAGTCCGGTTCATACTCCGGGTACCAGTCCGGTTCATACTCTGGGTACCAGTCCGGTTCATACTCTGGGTACCAGTCCGGTTCATCCAAAGTGCAAATAATTGAGGGATAAGGATGAGTGAGATGTTAAGTAACCAGAACACCTGCTGTGAGTGGGCACGCGCTGGCACCAGAAACTCGGGCTCCGTTCTCGGGTGAACTGATCCACCAATATGTGAAAATTGTCCCTAAAACGATAAATGCAAACTTCCTGAGTTTAACCAAATGTACAATTAACGGACAGATTAACGGGTACCTATGTAACAGCATCATGAGAAAAGTGCTTGATTTTAAGGTGTTCCTTGAAAAGTGCTTGATTTTATGGAGTTTCCTTGAAAAGTGCTTGATTTTAAGGTGCCTCCTTGAAAAGTGCTTGATTTTAAGATCATTCCTTTAAAAGTATTTGTAGTTTTCATGGAATTTTAAAAAACAATCAAGTCCATGTAAACTACAGTCGACACTACACCTTCGTGGTTAGTTTATACGAATGTATGTGCGGACCATGGTTCAGTGTGCATACCATGGTTCAGTGTGCAGACCCTGGTTCAGTGTGTGGATCATGGTTCAGTGTGTGGCCCATGGTTCAGTGTGCATACCATGGTTAAGTGTGCATACCATGGTTCAGTGTGCAGACCCTGGTTCAGTGTGTGGGCCATGGTTCAGTGTGCAGACCCTGGTTCAGTGTGCAGACCATGGTTCAGTGTATGGGCCATGGTTCAGTGTGTGGACCATGGTTCAGTGTGCAGACCCTGGTTCAGTGTGCAGACCCTGGTTCAGTGTGTGGACCCTGGTTCAGTGTGCAGACCCTGGTTCAGTGTGTGGACCATGGTTCAGTGTGTGGACCATGGTTCGGTGTGCAGACCCTGGTTCAGTGTGTGGGCCATGGTCAGTGTGTGGATCATGGTCAGTGTGCAGACCCTGGTTCAGTGTGTGGACCATGGTTAAGTGTGCATACCATGGTTCAGTGTGCAGGCCATGGTTCAGTATATGGGCCATGGTTCAGTATGTGGATCATGGTTCAGTGTACAGATCATGGTTCAGTGTGCAGACCCTGGTTCAGTGTGTGGACCATGGTTTAGTGTGTGGACCATGGTTCAGTGTGCAGACCCTGGTTCAGTTTGTGGACCCTGGATCAGTGTGTGGACCATGGTTGAGTGTGCAGACCCTGGTTCAGTGTGTGGATCATGGTTCAGTGTGTGTATCATGGTTCAGTATGCAGACCCTGGTTCAGTGTGTGGACCATGGTTCAGTGTGTGGACCATGGTTGAGTGTGCAGACCCTGGTTCAGTGTGTAGATCATGGGTCAGTGTGTGGATCATGGTTCAGTGTGCAGAACATGGTTCAGTGTGTGGATCATGGGTCAGTGTGCGGACCCTGGTTCAGTGTGTGGACCATGGTTCAGTGTGCAGACCATGGTTCAGTGTGTAGATCATGGTTCAATGTGTAGATCATGGTTCAGTGTGCATACCATGGTTCAGTGTACATACCATGGTTCAGTGTGCAGACCATGGTTCAGTGTGTGGGCCATGGGTCAGTGTGTAGATCATGGTTCAGTATGTGGATCATGGTTCAGTATGTGGACCATGGTTCAGTGTGCAGACCCTGGTTTAATGTGCAGACCATGGTTCAGTGTGCGGACCATGGTTTAATATGTCGTGTTTTACAAAACTTCTGGTCCTACATAGTTATTATGGCAGATCCAAATTTTGAGTTACAATGTAATTGACTCATCTCTGGTTAAAATATCCACCTATGTACAGAGCAGAAGGTTTGAGGTTACCAGTTGCGTATCAGGCTGGTATTAACAAGAGGTGTCTCAAGTCAGAAATGACGGACCATTTCCACAGGGGGTGACATGATAATACACAAGCAATAATTTCATCGTGGGGGGTGTGGTCTGGTGGGACCAGCATCTATGAACATATTGCCAGATATATACTGTAGCATGCCACACCCACTTACCTGAGCAGCTGCCCCGGCATATAGGAGGGCCCAGTCTGACATCCAAGCGTGACCATGGTTCAGTAAGCCATGTATGTTAGATGCGTAGTAGGGCACGAAGTAAGCCATGTATATCAACATCTACAAGAGAAGCACATTTCTATAAAGATTTTATTATATTAGAAGTTATTCATATTTTCCCTTTTATTTCACCGGTTCATCGACATGTGCCATCTTACGTTCTTACAAACATTTGGACAACGTACTGCAAACATAAAACATGCTACAACATACTGAAAACATGAAACATGCTACAACGTACTGCAAACATAAAACATGCTACAACATACTGCAAACATGAAACATGCTACAATGTACTGCAAACATGAAACATGCTACAACATACTGCAAACATGAAACATGCTACAACATACTGCAAACATGAAACATGCTACAACGTACTGCAAACATAAAACATGCTACAATGTACTGCAAACATAAAACATGCTACAACATACTGCAAACATGAAACATGCTACAACATACTGCAGACATGAAACATGCTACAACATACTGCAAACATGCTACAACATACTGCAAACATGAAACATGCTACAACATACTGCAGACATGAAACATGCTACAACATACTGCAGACATGAAACATGCTACAACATACTGCAAACATGCTACAACATACTGCAAACATGAAACATGCTACAACATACTGCAGACATGAAACATGCTACAACGTACTGCAAACATAAAACATGCTACAACATACTGCAAACATGCTACAACATACTGCAAACATGAAACATGCTACAACATACTGCAGACATGAAACATGCTACAACGTACTGCAGACATGAAACATGCTACAACATACTGCAAACATGAAACATGCTACAACGTACTGCAAACATGAAACATGCTACAACGTACTGCAGACATGAAACATGCTACAACATACTGCAAACATGAAACATGCTACAACATACTGCAAACATGAAACATGCTACAACATACTGCAAACATGAAACATGCTACAACGTACTGCAAACATGAAACATGCTACAACGTACTGCAAACATAAAACATGCTACAACATACTGCAAACATGCTACAACATACTGCAAACATGCTACAACATACTGCAAACATGCTACAACATACTGCAAACATGCTACAACATACTGCAAACATGAAACATGCTACAACATACTGCAGACATGAAACATGCTACAACGTACTGCAGACATGAAACATGCTACAACGTACTGCAAACATGAAACATGCTACAACGTACTGCAGACATGAAACATGCTACAATGTACTGCAGACATGAAACATGCTACAACGTACTGCAGACATGAAACATGCTACAACATACTGCAAACATGCTACAACATACTGCAAACATGAAACATGCTACAACATACTGCAGACATGAAACATGCTACAACGTACTGCAAACATAAAACATGCTACAACATACTGCAAACATGCTACAACATACTGCAAACATGAAACATGCTACAACATACTGCAGACATGAAACATGCTACAACGTACTGCAGACATGAAACATGCTACAACATACTGCAAACATGAAACATGCTACAACGTACTGCAAACATGAAACATGCTACAACGTACTGCAGACATGAAACATGCTACAACATACTGCAAACATGAAACATGCTACAACATACTGCAAACATGAAACATGCTACAACATACTGCAAACATGAAACATGCTACAACGTACTGCAAACATGAAACATGCTACAACGTACTGCAAACATAAAACATGCTACAACATACTGCAAACATGCTACAACATACTGCAAACATGCTACAACATACTGCAAACATGCTACAACATACTGCAAACATGCTACAACATACTGCAAACATGAAACATGCTACAACATACTGCAGACATGAAACATGCTACAACGTACTGCAGACATGAAACATGCTACAACGTACTGCAAACATGAAACATGCTACAACGTACTGCAGACATGAAACATGCTACAATGTACTGCAGACATGAAACATGCTACAACGTACTGCAGACATGAAACATGCTACAACGTACTGCAAACATGAAACATGCTACAACATACTGCAGACATGAAACATGCTACAACATACTGCAAACATGAAACATGCTACAACGTACTGCAAACATGAAACATGCTACAACATACTGCAAACATGCTACAATGTACTGCAGACATGAAACATGCTACAACGTACTGCAAACATGCTACAACATACTGCAAACATGAAACATGCTACAACATACTGCAAACATGCTACAACATACTGCAAACATGAAACATGCTACAACATACTGCAGACATGAAACATGCTACAACGTACTGCAGACATGAAACATGCTACAACATACTGCAAACATGAAACATGCTACAACATACTGCAAACATGAAACATGCTACAACGTACTGCAAACATGAAACATGCTACAACGTACTGCAAACATAAAACATGCTACAACATACTGCAAACATGCTACAACATACTGCAAACATGCTACAACATACTGCAAACATGCTACAATGTACTGCAAACATGAAACATGCTACAACGTACTGCAAACATGAAACATGCTACAATGTACTGCAAACATGAAACATGCTACAACATACTGCAAACATGAAACATGCTACAATGTACTGCAAACATGAAACATGCTACAACATACTGCAAACATGAAACATGCTACAATGTACTGCAAACATGAAACATGCTACAACATACTGCAAACATGAAACATGCTACAACGTACTGCAAACATGAAACATGCTACAACATACTGCAAACATGAAACATGCTACAACGTACTGCAAACATGAAACATGCTACAACGTACTGCAAACATGAAACATGCTACAACATACTGCAAACATGAAACATGCTACAACATACTGCAAACATGAAACATGCTACAACATACTGCAAACATGAAACATGCTACAATGTACTGCAAACATGAAACATGCTACTATGTACTGCAAACATGAAATATGCTACAACGTACTGCAAACATGAAATATGCTACAACGTACTGCAAACATGAAACATGCTACAACATACTGCAAACATGAAACATGCTACAACGTACTGCAAACATGAAACATGCTACAACGTACTGCAGACATGAAACATGCTACAACGTCTGCAGACATGAAACATGCTTTGAATTTCGATGTTTTATTCAAACAATTGTACATATTACATAGGTATATACACAAATAACAATTGTACATATTACATAGGTATATACACAAATAACAATTGTACATATTACATAGGTATATACACAAATAACAATTGTACACAATGGTATAATACAAAAGTTTGCTTTTTAATAAATAAGCTTGAGACTAGCTATTCCATCAATAAAGCGTTGTTTTTTTTTGTGTTACGGAAAGGATTCCTACTTAAAACAACAACATAGGTTAAAACTAGGCATGCTCACTAGTAGTGTTATTGGAGTTGAGAAAATCTCTCCATTGGATTTCAAATTTACGATTGCTTCCTTTCATAAATGAAATTGTCTCCTCTATATTTAGTTTCCATAAAACGTATGGTCTAAAATCTATCAACGTTGGTAATAAGCTTGCACATTTACATTTGAAAATGAAATATTTTGCTAGCAAGATAATATAATTAATATTTTCTGCAATTCTTTTACTGCCAGAAGTGAAGTTTAGAAACGAAATATTTGTATACGTTAAATTTGACACATTGTTAAATATCTTGCTCAGAAAGTTCTGTAAGTCTGTCCAAAATGCTTGTACTATTATACAGTTCCAAAACATATGTCTATTTGTATCAGTGTACATGTTACAACATTGGCAGAGATTGGAAGCTATAATTTTACATTTGAACAGAAATGAGTTGTTAGGTATAATTCTCATTATGTATTTGTATTGAAATGCACGTAATTTTGTGTCAATTGTATATTTAGAATAATTTGTGTATATTTCATCCCAGTTTGGATTAAAATTTTCAATTTCATATTCCCATTTGCAGTGATTTTTTCTTTTTTGCGGGTATTCTTTGTTTTATCAAAATATCATAAATAAATTTATTCACTTTCTTTATTGTGTGAATTTTATCAAGTAATAGCACTGGTGGGTTATACATCATAATTTCATTTTTCATATCCTCTTTCTATATACCATTTCTTTGGTATATTGTTTATTAATGTATGGTACTTAAGATAATCTCTGGTTTTTACATTATAAAGTCTGGAAAAAACTGGAAAATTGTAAAACGTTTTATTTCGACAATCGTACACATGTTCAATGAATTGCACTCCATTATTAAACCAATCATTATAAAAGAAGGTTTTCTTTCTTGAATCCTTAATGTTTTCATTATTCCATAACAATTGTTTAGAGATGGATATTTTATTTTTTATCAAGATTGGCTTTTGACCATGATTGTATCATTTCCTTTAGAAAGCGTGATTTTATATTTAAGTTTTCGCATGTTTTTTCATTAATATTGCTTCTAAATAAAAGTGTTCCTCCGAAGGGTTCTAGCTGCTTATTATATATGTGTTTCCATTTTGCATTAGTAGAGTTTAACAAACGTTTAATCCAATTTATTTTCAAAGAAGTTATAAAAGATTCTATGTCTATCATTCTTAGTCCACCATTCTCATAATCCTGTATTATAGTATTTCGAGCAATTTTGTCCGGTTTTGAATCCCATAAAAAATCAAACATTATTTTGTTAATATCCTTGAGAATGACTGCACTAGGGTTGTTTAGAACTGTTATGGGATAAAAAAGTTTAGGAAAGGCATATGTTTTTAGAACTGTTATTTTGCCAATCTGTGATAGCTTCCAACGTTTCCACTTATTTAGACAATGTTTTAATGCTGCTATTTTGGGGTTTAAATTTATTTCAATTGCGGTTCTGAAGTTGTTTGTAAATGTGATTCCAAGTGTTGAAGCAGTCGTTGAAGACCATGAAAAAAGTTTCTCTTTACAAAATTCAATGTTGGCTGTCTTTAGTGAACCTATTTTTAAAGCTGTACATTTCTTAATATTTAATTTGAGACCCGAGACATTTCCACATTTTTCTATTGTTTCTATTAATGTTTCAAAAGACCTTTTTGTGCCGTCAGTGATATACGTAGCATCATCTGCAAACAATGTTTGTTTTATTTCTGTATTGTATAATGTGATTCCTCTAATGTTATCGTTTTTGTTGATTTCCCTTGATAGAATTTCCAAGCATATTAAAAATAAGTATGGAGAAAGAGGACAACCTTGTCTAACGCCTTTTTTTAATTTTGAAAAATTGTGATGAATGTCCATTGATAATACAGGCGTTTGCATCTTTGTAAAACAACCGTACCCATTTTATTATATCATCTCCAAAGTTAAAGTGTTTTAGATATTTAAACATGAATGAATGGTCCAGACTATCAAACGCTTTTTGAAAATCCGCAAAGAATAATATTGTTTTGTTATTGTTTTGATTTGTATATTCAATAACTTCTTGCAAAGTTCTTATGTTCTCCCCAATGTATCGGTTTTTTAAAAATCCTGTTTGGTCACTACTAATGATTGTTGGTAACACATATTTCAAACGATTTGCAATAACTTTATTACATAATTTATAATCGACGTTTAGTAACGAAATAGGTCTCCAGTTACTAACAAGATGTAAATCATTATCCTTTTTAGGCAGTAATGTGATATTACTTTGCTTTTGTAATTCCGTTAATTTATTTATATCGAATGAATAGTTAAGGGAATTTATTAGATACGTTTTGATATCATTCCAGAATATCTTATACAGTTCTACTGACATTCCATCGGTTCCGGGGCTTTTATTGTTTTTCATATCTTTTAGTGTTATAGAACATTCATAATCATTTATTTTACCTTCACAGCTATTTTTATCTTCATTATTTAGTAAAATACTTTTATCACGAAAGTATGCATCCTTTAATTGTATAGTACTATCATTTGTGTAGAGTTTTTCGTAATATGATTTCACATAGCTTAAAATGTTAGTTTGGTTCGAGTCGAGGTTTCCATTGATTTCCATTAATTTGATAGATTTCTCTTCGGCTATTTGCTTTTCAAGATTTGAGAAATATTTTGTGTTTTTCTCTGCACCTTCGACCCATTCAGCTTTAGTTCTCAGTAAAATCCCTTTTATTTTATCTTCTTGGAGTCTATTGTATTTTGCCTTCTCATTTTTAAGGTTTACAAGTGTGTAATTATTTGTTGGATTTAACCCTAGTTCTGTTTCTATACGTTTAATATTTTCTAATATTTCCTTTTCAGTTATGTCTTTCTGTTTCTTTATTCTACTTGAAATTTTTATTGATTCATCTCTGATTCTTCCTTTTATTAATTCCCAGAGAGTATTATGATTGGCTTCTTTATTAATATTGGTTACTTCCAATATTGCATTTCGAATAATTGATTGATATTCAGTATTTAAAATAATACTATTATTAACTTTGAACATTCCAGGACCTCTTTTTAGTTCTATTATATCAAGATTAAAAGTAACTATTGAATGATCAGATCGAAATCCAGGTTTTATATCACAATTTGTAATTGTGTTTAAAATGTTAGAAGATAGTAAGAAATAGTGAAGTCTGCACATTATTGGAGGACTATTGTTAGAATACCATG
>CM026399.1:72079495-72094296 GCA_014843695.1 Archivesica marissinica
AGAACTGTTATGGGATAAACAAGTTTAGGAAAGGCATATGTTTTTAGAACTGTTATTTTGCCAATCTGTGATAGCTTCCAACGTTTCCACTTATTTAGACAATGTTTTAATGCTGCTATTTTGGGGTTTAAATTTATTTCAATTGCGGTTCTGAAGTTGTTTGTAAATGTGATTCCAAGTGTTGAAGCAGTCGTTGAAGACCATGAAAAAAGTTTCTCTTTACAAAATTCAATGTTGGCTGTCTTTAGTGAACCTATTTTTAAAGCTGTACATTTCTTAATATTTAATTTGAGACCCGAGACATTTCCACATTTTTCTATTGTTTCTATTAATGTTTCAAAAGACCTTTTTGTGCCGTCAGTGATATACGTAGCATCATCTGCAAACAATGTTTGTTTTATTTCTGTATTGTATAATGTGATTCCTCTAATGTTATCGTTTTTGTTGATTTCCCTTGATAGAATTTCCAAGCATATTAAAAATAAGTATGGAGAAAGAGGACAACCTTGTCTAACGCCTTTTTTTAATTTTGAAAAATTGTGATGAATGTCCATTGATAATACAGGCGTTTGCATCTTTGTAAAACAACCGTACCCATTTTATTATATCATCTCCAAAGTTAAAGTGTTTTAGATATTTAAACATGAATGAATGGTCCAGACTATCAAACGCTTTTTGAAAATCCGCAAAGAATAATATTGTTTTGTTATTGTTTTGATTTGTATATTCAATAACTTCTTGCAAAGTTCTTATGTTCTCCCCAATGTATCGGTTTTTTAAAAATCCTGTTTGGTCACTACTAATGATTGTTGGTAACACATATTTCAAACGATTTGCAATAACTTTATTACATAATTTATAATCGACGTTTAGTAACGAAATAGGTCTCCAGTTACTAACAAGATGTAAATCATTATCCTTTTTAGGCAGTAATGTGATATTACTTTGCTTTTGTAATTCCGTTAATTTATTTATATCGAATGAATAGTTAAGGGAATTTATTAGATACGTTTTGATATCATTCCAGAATATCTTATACAGTTCTACTGACATTCCATCGGTTCCGGGGCTTTTATTGTTTTTCATATCTTTTAGTGTTATAGAACATTCATAATCATTTATTTTACCTTCACAGCTATTTTTATCTTCATTATTTAGTAAAATACTTTTATCACGAAAGTATGCATCCTTTAATTGTATAGTACTATCATTTGTGTAGAGTTTTTCGTAATATGATTTCACATAGCTTAAAATGTTAGTTTGGTTCGAGTCGAGGTTTCCATTGATTTCCATTAATTTGATAGATTTCTCTTCGGCTATTTGCTTTTCAAGATTTGAGAAATATTTTGTGTTTTTCTCTGCACCTTCGACCCATTCAGCTTTAGTTCTCAGTAAAATCCCTTTTATTTTATCTTCTTGGAGTCTATTGTATTTTGCCTTCTCATTTTTAAGGTTTACAAGTGTGTAATTATTTGTTGGATTTAACCCTAGTTCTGTTTCTATACGTTTAATATTTTCTAATATTTCCTTTTCAGTTATGTCTTTCTGTTTCTTTATTCTACTTGAAATTTTTATTGATTCATCTCTGATTCTTCCTTTTATTAATTCCCAGAGAGTATTATGATTGGCTTCTTTATTAATATTGGTTACTTCCAATATTGCATTTCGAATAATTGATTGATATTCAGTATTTAAAATAATACTATTATTAACTTTGAACATTCCAGGACCTCTTTTTAGTTCTATTATATCAAGATTAAAAGTAACTATTGAATGATCAGATCGAAATCCAGGTTTTATATCACAATTTGTAATTGTGTTTAAAATGTTAGAAGATAGTAAGAAATAGTGAAGTCTGCACATTATTGGAGGACTATTGTTAGAATACCATGTATATAGTGAAGTCTGCACATTATTGGAGGACTATTGTTAGAATACCATGTATATAGTGAAGTCTGCACATTATTGGAGGACTATTGTTAGAATACCATGTATATAGTAAAGTCTGCACATTATTGGAGGACTATTGTTAGAATACCATGTATATAGTGAAGTGTGCACATTATTGGAGGACTATTGTTAGAATACCATGTATATAGTGAAGTGTGCACATTATTGGAGGACTATTGTTAGAATACCATGTATATAGTGAAGTGTGCACATTATTGGAGGACTATTGTTAGAATACCATGTATATAGTGAAGTGTGCACATTATTGGAGGACTATTGTTAGAATACCATGTATATAGTGAAGTGTGCACATTATTGGAGGACTATTGTTAGAATACCATGTATATAGTGAAGTGTGCACATTATTGGAGGACTATTGTTAGAATACCATGTATATAGTGAAGTGTGCACATTATTGGAGGACTATTGTTAGAATACCATGTATATAGTGAAGTGTGCACATTATTGGAGGACTATTGTTAGAATACCATGTATATGTCTGCACATTATTGGAGGACTATTGTTAGAATACCATGTATATGTCTGCACATTATTGGAGGACTATTGTTAGAATACCATGTATATGTCTGCACATTATTGGAGGACTATTGTTAGAATACCATGTATATAGTGAAGTGTGCACATTATTGGAGGACTATTGTTAGAATACCATGTATATGTCTGCACATTATTGGAGGACTATTGTTAGAATACCGTGTATATGTCTGCACATTATTGGAGGACTATTGTTAGAATACCATGTATATGTCTGCACATTATTGGAGGACTATTGTTAGAATACCGTGTATATGTCTGCACATTATTGGAGGACTATTGTTAGAATACCATGTATATGTCTGCACATTATTGGAGGACTATTGTTAGAATACCGTGTATATGTCTGCACATTATTGGAGGACTATTGTTAGAATACCATGTATATAGTGAAGTGTGCACATTATTGGAGGACTATTGTTAGAATACCATGTATATGTCTGCACATTATTGGAGGACTATTGTTAGAATACCATGTATATGTCTGCACATTATTGGAGGACTATTGTTAGAATACCATGTATATGTCTTCTTATTTGGATGCGACTTTCGCCATATATCATACAAGTCATTGTTTTCGATAATATGAAGAAGTTTTTCTGTAGATATTTTATTTCTGTTGATACTGCCATTATTCTTGTCTAATGTTAAGTTTAATATCCTATTAAAATCTCCACCAATAATAAGTGTTTCATCACTATTTTCTATAATTAATTTATCCAATGTATCAAAGAAGGTAACGTCATCATTGTTTGGTCCATAAATATTAATTAACACCAATTTTGTATCCAGTATTTCAAGCTTCAATATATTTAATCTTCCAGTAATAATGTCCTTATGTTCAAGAATGTTATATTTATGTTTCGTATTTATGAAGAATCCCACACCCTTACTGTTTGAACTATCACCACTACAATATATTTCGGTTCCCCATTGCTTATCACAGTTTATTTTATTAGAGTCAGTATAGTGTGTTTCTTGAAGAAAACATATATCGAATTTACTTTGCTTAAGATATTCAAACATATGTAACCGTTTTTGTATTGACGACAATCCTCTAACATTAAAGCTACAAAATTTAATCATCATTTAGTATATGTACCAAGTCTAACTTCTTTATTAGTGTCTCGGGTCGTGATAAATTAAATAATCGATATGCTAGTTTATATTTTGTTGTTTTACGTTTGACACTTGTCTTAGCTAATCCGAATTCGTAATTATATTTCATTATGCTATCAAATGTTAATAAAATAAATGAGACTTATGAACTAGAAGTGGTATCCTTACAGTTTTAATGTGTTGTTTTTAAGAATAATATTAATTGGAGTATCTTTCCAGTTATTTTATAATTAATATTACAATATTAATGATATGTATATTACAACCATAGTATGTACAATACAAAGATCAATGACATACATACAGACAAACAATATTTAGAAACAAACATGCTTTGGATCCTTGTATATTACAGTATACGTAGAAGTGTACGTACGCAAGAAGCATCATAGATAAACATATACCGTAATTGTAATATCCTATATCTTCCCTACGCCATGGTATATGTGTATGCTGACGCCACATACGAATCCACAGGTGTCTAAATATACACAAATATGCATACCCATACATATAGCATTTATACCCCTGCCATATATACATGCACCAATACATACATACACACCTACATACATTCATAAATGCAAAGGTAGATATGCGCACGCACGCACGCAGCACGCAGCACGCACGCACGCACGCACGCACGCCATATATCCGTGGAGCTTTTTCATCTTTCAAACTAACATATTTGTTATAGCTGAAATCAGTGAAGCCACAGGCTGTATATCTATACAACCATGCACAGACAGGTACTAAGAAAAAATTCTATTATAGTCTGATTCTTAATTCAGCCACCCCAACCCACTCATTATAAGTAACCCACTTAAGCGAAAACTAGGCAAGAGAAAAGCAGATAACATACAGATAACATCATCCTACATACAACCGTCAATGTATAACTTTTTTCCACTAGGCATACAGCACACAGTAAAAATAAAGATAAAGTTATTTTTATCTTTCAACATTCACACAGTGCAACATCATATCATCTAAAGAAGTTATCGTAATCTGTTTTTCTATATATATCTTTTATTCTATGAAAACGAAACTGAATAAAAGAGTATGTATACACAATGTCGGCGCTAGCAATTTCTATCATTCCAGCGTACCAGCATTGTACAGCGCTCAGCTGAAGTGCCTAACAGAACAGCCAACTAAATCCAGAGTGTGGACATTCATGATGCATACTTTAAATAATGTTATTTAATCAGCATAGACATGTTTCTGCTTCACTTCTTTAAATAATGCTATATAATCAGCATAGACATGTTTCTGCTTCACTTCTTTCACTAAAATATTTATGTTACACATACGTTTATATTGTTTGCTTTTGTTGCAAAGAAGTTAATGAACGCTGTCCTAATATTTTAAGCGCAACCGTGTCTAGCTAATATTACTCTATTCAACTTACATTCTAGTATAATGTACATGATGTAGGTTGATATTTCACTGTGTGAATGAGGTCGATTCAATTACCCGTGCTAAAGACACGTGCCAACCCGGAGATGACCTAGGTCGTCCGAGTAACACCTTGAACCTGATGCTACTCGAGTGACCCAATCCATACACGGGTCGACTTCATCCATACAAACGATTGAACAAATTCTATAATATCAATAGCCTATCTGTATACATATAAATGTATTGCATTTCTAAGTGTTTACTGCACTGCTTGTAATTGTTTTCCGTATAAATGTGTTGCACCTAATAATTCTTTTTTCCCCGCATATATATATATATACATACACATACATACACACATACATATACATACACATACATACACACATACATATACGCATACACACACATACACATATACATACATATATATATATATACATATATACATGCACATACACATACATACACACATACATATACGCATACATATACGCATACACACACATATACATACATATATATATATATATACATACACATACACACACACACACATATACATACATATATATATATATACATATATACATGCACATACACATACATACACACATACATATACGCATACACACACATACACACGCATACATATATATATATATACACACACAAATGCATTACACTTATAATAATTGTTTTCCACATAAATGCATTACACTTATAATAATTGTTTACCACATAAATGCATTACACTTATAATAATTGATTTCCACATAAATGCATTACACTTATAATAATTGATTTCCACATAAATGCATTACACTTATAATAATTGTTTACCACACAAATGCATTTCACTAGTAATAATTGTTTACCACACAAATGCATTACACTTATAATAATTGTTTACCACACAAATGCATTACACTTATAATAATTGTTTACCACATAAATGCATTACACTTATAATAATAATTGTTTACCACATAAATGCATTACACTTATAATAATTGTTTACCACACAAATGCATTACACTTATAATAATTGTTTACCACATAAATGCATTACACTTATAATAATTGTTTACCACACAAATGCATTACACTTATAATAATTGTTTACCACACAAATGCATTACACTTATAATAATTGTTTACCACATAAATGCATTACACTTACAGTACTTGTTTTCCACATAAATCTATTATGTTTATAAATTATTTTCCATATAAGTTAATTAATTATAAGTGTTTAACATATAAATGCATTACCCATACAGTTGTTACAGTAACACTGTTAATCCTATATTATATAGTAGATGAATATGTCTCTTATTGTGTTGGCCATGGCCTATCTATCCATTTCGGGTAGTCATTCCATTTTACATCGTTTGTGGTCTCACTAGTGCGCAGTCTTCTATACATAATCCTGCCATTCTGTGTCCATACACTGTGATACTGGGCCTTCCTTCTAACACATGCTAATACCTCCTGGTTTTTATAGGTTAAATCTTCATTAATGTAGATATTTGTTCTTTTTAACAGATTCTTCTCCCTATATATAATGTCACACGTTGTTCGGGACTTAAATCTAACTATTATGTCTCTTGTACCATTTTTCATTTTCCCCAATCTGTGTGAAATGTCAATGTCGTTAATATGGAGTTGCGTCCCCCTACTGCATTCAATTTCTCGCTTAAGATTTTTGCGGTTTCTTCCGCGGTTTCTGTTTTTTGTATATCTATGGAAACTTGTTTTATTCCGTCAATTGTTGCTACGCTGTTCCCTGCACGGTTGACTTCAGCTACTTCGGGTATTCTAGTTTGTCTTCTCTCGATCAGTGGTATTCCACTTATGCGCAGGTTGTTTCTTCTTGTGTACTGTTCTGCTCTGTTTTCATTTTCTAATCGTTCTTGATATTTTATATCTACTTCGCACTTTAGTCTCTCGTGATTTCCTTTCACCGTTTCTATCTCTTCTTTAAGTCTTTCAACTGCATTTTCCAGTCTATCCTTTTGTACATTGCTTTCGTACAGCTGACCCTCTAACATGTCTATCTTTTTGTTTACTGATTTTAGAACCTCTTCTTTCATTTCTGACATAATAGTTTTTACCATGGATCTCAATTTCAATTCCTCTTTCTCTTTCTCCTTTAGCAACCTGCTTTCCAGATCTTTTACTATGCCTTTTAACTTTGATTCGTCTTTCTCCTTTTCCTTTAATAATCTGTTTTCAAGGTTTTTTACTGATTTTTCAACACATTTTTCAACTGATTTTTCTACATTTGAAACGTGGCTACATATCAGTTGCAGTTGATTTGCTATACTTTTCATATCTATATATGCTTCCTGTAATGATTCCGTGTCTGTGGTTTCAAACGATTCAATATTATCATCTTTCATATCTTGATCAGTTGCCATTTTCTTCTTTTTTTCTTTTTCTTTCCAGTGTTGGATTCTTTCCTTTCAGTAAATTCATATGTTGAATTGTCATGTTCGCTCACGCTGCTTGTTGATTCAGCTGTCCGTTTTAAACCTGTTATTTTACTTTTTGTTTCACCCACAATAACGTCTGTTATACAACTATTTTGCATTTTAGAATGATTCTTCCTTTCTGTTGACATTTCTCCTCGTGTGTATTGTAGTTCAATTTGTTATTATCGTGTGTCGGTTACAACAGTGTAAGTTTATAAATAGACAGTCCAGATAAGAACAGACTATCCAGATAAACCGGTTTGTATTATTAGCGTTTGACGGTTACAACAGTGTATGTTTATAAATAGACATTCCAGATAAGAATAGACTATCCAGATAAACCGGTTTGTATTACACGGTCAATGTGTGATCTCAATCAATACATATCCAATTTTCCAATAAACCACTGTTCAAAAGCCTCAAGTTTTATTCACATTTTATTGTTTATATCGATACCTCCAATATTCGTGCATTCGATTCAATATTCAAATATCCAAAACAAACTCCAATAACACTGTTTTTTCCAACAATAGCTAATTCCTTCACCAGCTCATAAAAACACGTCCATATTGATAGACCGGAAGTCTCACCCTCACCTGCTACAACGTACTGCAGACATGAAACATGCTACAACATACTGCAGACATGAAACATGCTACAACATACTGCAAACATAAAACATGCTACAACGTACTGCAAACATGAAACATGCTACAACATACTGCAAACATGAAACATGCTACAACGTACTGCAAACATGAAACATGCTACAATGTGCTGCAGACATGAAACATGTTAGAACGTACTGCAAACATGAAACATGCTACAACGTACTGCAAACATGAAACATGCTACAACGTACTGCAAACATGAAAAATGCTATAACGGGGGTACTGCATAAATCATGCTACAACAGGGGTACTGCATAAATCATGCTACAACAGGGGTACTGCATAAATCATGCTACAACAGGGGTACTGCATAAATCATGCTACAACAGGGGGGTACTGTACAATCATACAAAACATGCTACATGGTGCCATTGTGGCAGTATGTGTTCTGTTCTTGATCACAAACAGTTTTTCAAGTCAAGGTCACTGCAACCTTGACCATAGTTCCGTAATTTCCACAATGAATTGGGGTCAAACATTGACCAATCTGCCTACACAAGTATGAGTTCTGTAGGTTTAACTGATCTTGAGGTATTGAAGCAAGGCACATGTTTAGCACGGACAGATAGAATAGAATTCCACTGTTTTGGAGTACTGCTTACTTGAATTTTTGGATATGCGACGGGGCTCATGATGTAGGGTTCATAGTCAAATAAATACTCCTGTGGCAGCTCAGCCTGACAGCCCAACGCGATCTGTTCAATACAATATCATACAATATCATACAATAAATATACAATAAATACACAATAAATGTACAATCAATACATGATAAATATACAATAAATACACAATAAATGTATGATAAATATACAATAAATACACAATAAATGTATGATAAATATACAATAAATACACAATAAATGTATGATAAATATACAATAAATACACAATAAATGTACAATAAATACACAATAAATGTATGATAAATATACAATAAATACACAATAAATGTACAATAAATGTATGATAAATATACAATAAATACACAATAAATGTACAATAAATACACAATAAATGTATGATAAATATACAATAAATACACAATAAATGTATGATAAATATACAATAAATACACAATAAATGTATGATAAATACACAATAAATGTACAATAAATATACAATAAATACACAATAAATGTACAATCAATACATGATAAATATACAATAAATACACAATAAATGTATGATAAATATACAATAAATACACAATAAATGTATGATAAATATACAATAAATACACAATAAATGTATGATAAATATACAATAAATACACAATAAATGTACAATAAATACACAATAAATGTATGATAAATATACAATAAATACACACTAAATGTATGTAAATACACAATAAATGTATGATAAATACACAATAAATGTACAATAAATACACAATAAATGTATGATAAATACACAATAAATGTATGATAAATATACAATAAATGTATGATAAATACACAATAAATGTACAATAATACACAATAAATGTATGATAAATACACAATAAATATACAATAAATACACAATAAATGTATGATAAATACACAATAAATGTACAATAAATGTACAATAAATGTATGATAAATATACAATAAATACACAATAAATACACAATAAATGTACAATCAATACACAATAAATGTATGATAAATATACAATAAATACACAATAAATGTATGATAAATATACAATAAATACACAATAAATGTACAATAAATACACAATAAATGTACAATAAATACACAATAAATGTATGATAAATATACAATAAATACACAATAAATGTATGATAAATACACAATAAATGTACAATCAATACACAATAAATGTATGATAAATATACAATAAATACACAATAAATGTACAATAATACATGATAAATATACAATAAATACACAATAAATGTATAATAAATACACAATAAATGTATGATAAATATACAATAAATACACAATAAATGTATGATAAATATACAATAAATACACAATAAATGTATGATAATATACAATAAATACACAATAAATGTATGATAAATATACAATAAATGTACAATAAATACACAATAAATGTACAATAAATACACAATAAATATACAATAAATACACAATAAATGTATGATAAATATACAATAAATACACAATAAATGTATGATAAATATACAATAAATACACAATAAATGTATGATAAATATACAATAAATGTACAATAAATACACAATAAATGTACAATAAATACACAATAAATATACAATAAATACACAATAAATGTACAATCAATACACAATCAATGTACAATCAATACACAATCACTGTATGATAAACATACAATAAATGTACAATAAAATACACAATAAATGTACAATAAATACACAATAAATGTACAATAAATACACAATAAATGTATGATAAATACACAATAAATGTACAATCAATACACAATAAATGTATGATAAATATACAATAAATACACAATAAATGTATGATAAATACACAATAAATGTACAATCAATACACAATAAATGTATGATAAATATACAATAAATGTACAATAAATACACAATAAATGTACAATAAATACACAATAAATGTATGATAAATATACAATAAATACACAATAAATGTATGATAAATACACAATAAATGTACAATCAATACACAATAAATGTATGATAAATATACAATAAATACACAATAAATGTATGATAAATATACAATAAATACACAATAAATGTACAATAAATACACAATAAATGTACAATAAATACACAATAAATGTATGATAAATATACAATAAATACACAATAAATGTACAATAAATACACAATAAATGTATGATAAATATACAATAAATGTATGATAAATATACAATAAATACACAATAAATGTATGATAAATATACAATAAATACACAATAAATGTACAATAAATACACAATAAATGTACAATAAATACACAATAAATATACAATAAATGTACAATCAATACACAATCAATGTACAATCAAAACACAATCACTGTATGATAAACATACAATAAATGTACAATAAAATACACAATAAATGTACAATAAATACACAATAAATGTACAATAAATACACAATAAATGTATGATAAATATACAATAAATACACAATAAATGTACAATAAATACACAATAAATGTATGATAAACATACAATAAATGTACAATAAAATACACAATAAATGTACAATAAATACACAATAAATGTATGATAAATACACAATAAATGTATGATAAATATACAATAAATACACAATAAATGTACAATCAATACACAATCAATGTATGATAAACATACAATAAATGTACAATAAAATACACAATAAATGTACAATAAATGTACAATAAATACACAATAAATGTAAAATAAATACACAATAAATGTATGATAAATATACAATAAATGTACAATAAATACATGATAAATATACAATCAATGTATGATAAATATACAATAAATGTACAATAAATACACAATAAATGTATGATAAACATACAATAAATGTACAATAAAATACACAATAAATGTACAATAAATGTATGATAAATATACAATAAATGTATGATAAATATACAATAAATACACAATAAATGTACAATAAATACACAATAAATGTACAATCAATACACAATCAATGTATGATAAACATACAATAAATGTACAATAAAATACACAATAAATGTACAATAAATACACAATAAATGTACAATAAATGTATGATAAATATACAATAAATACACAATAAATACACAATACACAATCAATGTATGATAAACATACAATAAATGTATGATAAATATACAATAAATACACAATAAATGTATGATAAATATACAATAAATACACAATAAATGTACAATAAATACACAATAAATGTAAAATAAATATACAATAAATGTATGATAAATATACAATAAATACACAATAAATACACAATAAATGTACAATCAATACACAATCAATGTATGATAAACATACAATAAATGTACAATAAAATACACAATAAATGTACAATAAATACACAATAAATGTACAATAAATGTATGATAAATATACAATAAATACACAATAAATACACAATAAATGTATGATAAATATACAATAAATACACAATAAATGTATAATAAATGTACAATAAATGTAAAATAAATATACAATAAATACACAATAAATGTATGATAAATATACAATAAATGTACAATAAATACACAATCAATGTATGATAAATATACAATAAATACACAATAAATGTACAATAAATGTACAATAAATACACAATAAATGTAAAATAAATAAATACCACATTAAATACAGTTGCAAGTCAATCTTTTAAAATTACACAAATTTATGTTAGCTTGATTGCGAATCAAGTTCTTATAACAATAACAAACTTATATTAATCGCTCTCGAGACCTCATTCCTGGTGGAATCCATCGCCAGGAGGGAGACCAACGAGACAATGTGGATCTACATATCCGGCCTAGGGACACCACCAACGTGGTTCTGATGGGGCTCAAACTTGGAACTTCTTGGTTACAAGGTGGATATAGTATCGATTACGCCGCGGAGATTGCACAACAAGAGTAAAAAAGTATTAAACAAAATGATTCCCAAGGTAATAATATATAAGATAAGATAATGATTGTGAACCGACCTTTAACAACTTATATTAATCAAAAAAACAACACAAAAAAAAACAACAACATATTAATCACTATACACTTTCTATTGTAACGTCCTCATGGAAAGGAATTTACATAAACTCTCAGCTTGTTTTCCAATCCATTTCAGATATCCTGTGTATTTGTATACTGTATATATACTGAATGAACTGAATAAAATATGTTTAAACTAAATAGACTTACAAAAAGTGTAGATCCAGATAACCGGCTCGTAACGAGCCATCTCATTAGGATCTGCACTTTTTGCCAGTAATAATTATTACTATTTTTAGATAAAATTACCCATTTTGATAAATGAACTGATCCAACGGTAATTTTCTTATTAATTTATTGGTCTAAAAATATCATGGAGCAGTCCATGTGAGTTACTTGGGGTTGAATAGGTTAACTTACACTTCCTCGTAGCAGATCCACAATGGCCGCATACACAAAGTAGATAATAAAGAGAAGATTGAGCGGACGCCTCCATATCGATGCTTTTTTCTCAGACTGAAATAATCCAAGAAGACGTAAGAATCATGGGATAAGTACGTTCCATTAATTATTCCCTCCAAGTTTACTGAATCAGAGAGTTGACGCATTTCATCAATAAACAGACGGATCTGTAGTCCAGTGGTAACACGCTGGACTGGTAATCCAGGGATCACAGGTTCAATCCCCATCTGACCCTAATAAAATTAACAGTCTTTCAGATGGGACTTTAAACCGAGGTCTTGTGTCAGTGCTGTACACCGTGTACGTAAATGAACCAGAGGAGATTCTGGAATGGGTCTCTGTCTGTATCATTGCACTATCCTCCAAACCTCTAAAATGAGTAATCTCTTCAGGAGGCGCCGCTCATATGGGCAACCGGTAGCGACGATAAATAAACGTAAAACATCATCTTCATCAACGGGACACAAATCAAAGAAGAGAACTAACCCTATATCACTCACCACAATAAAACAAACCACTTTTGAACTGGGCAGAAAATTACATGCATTCAAAAAAAAAGTTTCCTATGAAAGTCTATGCATGTTTGGAACAAATTTCAACATTGAAACATATGTACAAAACTGTAAACATGGCCTAAATTTCATCTTCAGAGCTTCACAATCAGGAAGTAGGTCAAAAGGTCACCTACGGTAAATACTGTAATTTATTTGCAAAACGATACTATTGGTCAACTTTAATTACCTGTAGCTTCAAAAACAAGAAAGTAGGTCAACTGTCATGGTCATTGAAATCTGCATTGTAAAACTGTACCTGTACACATTCAATGTCATGGTCAGTGTCATTTATGAAATCTGCATTGTAAAACTGTACCTGTACAAATTCAATGTCATGGTCAGTGTCATTTATGAAATCTGCATTGTAAAACTGTACCTGTACACATTCAATGTCATGGTCAGTCATTTATGAAATCTGCATTGTAAAACTGTACCTGTACACATTCAATGTCATGGTCAGTGTCATTTATGAAATCTGCATTGTAAAACTGTACCTGTACAAATTCAATGACTAAAATCATTATGGTTTGCACTTTTTGTACAATTCACAACTTTATTTGGAAATATTGACTTGTGAAGTATGAAATTTCACAATTATATTATTGAAATGTGAGATACCAAAGTCACCGCCAAGCTTTTGTAAACCTAGTCACTGCCGAGCTTTTGTAAACCAAGTCACTGCCGAGCTTTTGTAAACCAAGTCACCGACGAGCTTTCATAAACCAAGTCACCGACGAGCTTTCGTAAACCAAGTCAACACCAAGCTTTTGTAAACCAAGTCACTGACGAGCTTTCATAAACCAAGTCACTGCCAAGCTTTTGTAAACCAAGTCACTGACAAGCTTTCATAAACCAAGTCACTGCCAAGCTTTGGTAAACCAAGTCACCGCTTACCTGTGCTGTATCCGATCCCGTCTTGTGGGATTTCAGTAA